>JASDQU010438832.1:0-27991 GCA_032191745.1 Picea mariana | reverse complement strand
GATAAATTGTCTAAAGAAGCTCTTTCTATGCAAGAAGGAGTATTGTCGACTCAATGATTTAAGGAGGAAGGGTCCCTCCCTAAATATGTGCAATCTATTTTTTGATGTTCAAATTATGTAGTCTTTTTTGAGACAATTGAAAGACTAGATTGCTTTGTTCATGGAGCTCCCTAGCCAGACAATGTTTTATTTTTTTCCATTTGGGTGCCGAAGAAGCACATGTAGGGATTGGAATAGACAAGGAAAGAATGCAATATTAAGTTATAAATTTCATGTATGGTCAATTATATAGAAGGATACAAAGACCTTTGGATTTGGTAGTTGTCGTAAAGACACATGAATGTATATTCTGGTTTCTAGCTTGAAATATCCAATATAAAGTTTTTTTCCATGGAAAAAAAAGAAGTATTTTTTACAAGGAAGACCTCACATGATACCCCCTTCTTCCTCGAAATATCCAAAATGAGGAAGGCTCAAATACCAACTACAATAATAAGGGTGGGTAACCACAAGGAACTCGACCAAATTTGAACATGTGACTTATGCCCTCCCTATTGGTAATGTGACTTACGTGGATGGTTCAACCGATTAAGATTCCCTTGGAATAGACCAAGGGGTAAGCTTAATCATTTAAACCATTCACATAAGGTATGTTGTTGACATGGAGGCCATGGGTCACAGGTTCAAATCTGATCAAGCCCCTTGTGGGTATTAGTCACTATTGTGGCTGGTGGTTGAGTTGCCACCCATTTAGATATTCTAGGGACGAGGTGGGGGTTGGGATCTCCATGAAGATTTCCACTATTGCTAAGATGTTGTTGGTAATTCAAGATGTTGTGTAGGTCTCTTGTTCAATTCCAACAAGGTCAATTTGATTTGTAATCAAGGGGCTCATAACCCACTTGCTTCACCAACATGAATACTTGTGCAGAATTACCTTTCTTGTTTCTATCTTTGTCTTGTCTCTAAGTCAGGCATAAGATTACCTGTCTCCTGGAGGATACCAAGCCTTAGTTCCCTGCCCCGCACTTCATCAATTAGCTATCAAAGACAATAACAATTTAAACTAATAGACATCTAAGCTATGCACATGTTGTCATCGTGTCACTGTCATGTAGCACTTATTATAGTCTACACTCATTATGCCACTTATGTTGCTGAGTTGGATGTAGTGGTCGATGCATTTCACAATTTACTCTCTTTTAATTAATGAATATACTTAGGCACCTCTACACACCAATGGATTACACCTTCATTTTCCATTCCTTCAATGAATCCATGACAATTACGTTCCAGATGGGCAACTCTTCTACACATAAATGTTACTATACTACTAGTATAGATTACAATGCCCAATTCAATTGTGATACATGTGGGAAATTGTTGAAGGGATATTTCCCCCATGACTTTGGGTCAAGTCACAACAAATCAAAACTGGATTGAGAAGATTGAAATATTCCCTCACAAACAAATGTGCAAATTGAAAATAACTACTTTTCTCTAGGAGAGAGTAGGGAAATAAAGAAGGAGAGAGTGTGCACCTTAAACCCTTCGTTCAATGTCGATCCCCGCTCCTGCTTTTTGAAGCGCTCTTGACCTTTACCAAAACAAGCCTTCAAAATGAAGTCAAGACAAATGTTGCAACGAGGTAGTTACATAATTAAGTAGCATATATATTATGTGTTGTATCCAAAGAAAGTATGAAAAGTGATAGCATGCAATATTGCAATGAACACAAAATTGGAGGGAAAGAGAACTCTTCTATTAACACCAAATATCAAATTTAGTTACTACATGACTCGCTTATGGCACTGTTTTGGAGCCAACTGCCCGGGTTCCTCCACAGATCCTTCAAGCATCTACTGAACAATGAGGCTCTTCCTTGGATGGCCCAATAAGGATAAGGAGACACCTTATGACTATATAAGAAGGAAGAAACATTGGAAAAGGAGTTTCTAGATTGTGGGATGCATCTTAGAGGATAAAAGGAATAGGGAAGCTTGTTATATCTCAACAACATAACCTTGTACCAAAAGACTTGTCCTCATTCTAGCCCTCAATGGTGTGTTTATATCTTCCCCAAAGGGTTTAGGGAAGTTGGAATTCGTTTTGTACGAGCATGGGGACATTGGGAAACAAGCCCAACTGAAAAACCCGATTGAAAACTTGGAATTATTTTATTTTTCATTATTTTTTAGGGCATCCGTGGGTTTCACACTGACAAGTCATCGATGTCAGTGTGTTTCATAAAAGGAGCCCACATATATGTGCAAAAGACATGTTTTTTAGATAATTTGGAGGAGGCAAGTTGGGAATTTGTCTAGCAAGCCAAGGGAAAGGGTTAGGCCATGGCACAAATGCATAGTTGTGTAATTTTGTGCTATAACAGATGCCCCCTAATGTGTGAGGTCAAAAGGGAAAAATGATGGCCGAAATACATTATAGACTATGAGAGGTGAGGATGCATTGAAGTAAACCTGTGAAGGTTCCCAAATAACTGATCCAAGAACAAAAACCATCATCAGATATCAGGTAAGAGTATTCTCTTCCCAAGTCGGGCATACCCATGCCGAGGAGTGATATAAGCATGGCCGCCAAATCAAGTAAACTATAGATCCATGGAATATGTGAAATATGTCTATAATCCATGGCCATGAACAATACATAGTGGATCCATGTGATATAAATGAAGTAGCAAGAATGGCCACAAAATATACACAATGGATCTTTGTCAAAGTAGATCATAGCCATGAATAGACACACAATGGAGCTATATCTCAAGATCAAGAACATAGGATATTCGAAACTAAGGGAAAGAACAAGTTGATCCTCTACAAGTACCAATGTCTGTGAGGTGGCACCATATGGGTCGGAAAGGGGCACAAAAGACATCGTGCTCATACTTCACATGAGGTCTTCACAACGATCCATTGTGGTACATGTCTACACCGTGTTAATAGACGAGTCAAAGTCGAACATAATGAGACATCGTTTGATTACTGGTCATTGATGTATACCGTTAATAAACGCGAGACAACCCATCGATGATGATAATGGGCATCAAGGTACCATGGTACAATTTAACAAGTGTGAATAAATGAGTTGATGTCGAACACCTAGTAGAAAATATCGATCATGGGACATTGATGTATTCCCACTGTCGATATCAAGGGAGTCTTCCGTTGATGAATGCAAGCCCCAAGGTACCAAACATAACTCTAGATCCCTATCCCAGAGAAAGATGTGTCGAAGTCAATGGGAAGAGATCCATTGGAAGGAAGGCATTAATACATCCTTCATCATTCAACATGAGGGGTGGTGGAAGGCCAAAGATTTGGAATAAATCGGACGAAGAGACAGATACTTGTGATGATGAGATTGACTTGACTCGGGAAGGCCGACTTGCAAGGTCAAAAACTAACTGCATAATGGCCAACTTAGGTTGAAACTTTCCCTTGAAAAAAAGCACGACACGTTATGTGACTTAGGCATCATGGACTCTAAACTAGGATACATTTGTGATATAAGAGGGGATCAAGAAACACTCCATATGGTTGGAAGAATAACCAACCGAGGGAGATAAAACTCAAAAAATGAGAAAAAGTCTCTTAAATCCATACTAGACCCAAAATGATGAGATACCGACTAAAGATTGTGATTTTTTCAAGGGCGACAAGACTGCTACCAACACAAGAGATAGATGCTTTCCCCCCTTCTTCTTCTTCTTCTTTTATTTTATTTTATTTTAATTTTGTCTTTTTCATATTATAAAAGCCTGAAAATGAACAAAAGAATGCTACAACACAATGGAGGAAACGAGTGTCATAGGAAAGCAAACTAGTCCCAGGGCGCAAGGAACATACCTATTCTCAATGCAAGGAAATCATGTGTAGGATAAGGACACTTAGGGAATGTTTCCTCCAGGTTTAAGCTGTCGAATCGCAAAGGCATAAATTGCAAGGCTGGGAACTGATAGGAATGCACAAGCAATTGGTTCAACAACTACATGTTGAAGCCGACATTAGGCCTAAAAGCGCGAACGATCAATATGCAATGCAATTACAATTCAACTTGAGGAAGTAAGCCTCCCATGGTGGTATTTTTCGTAAGCTTAGTCTCCAGGGCCCAAAAAAGAGTAAAATAATACAAAGGAGAACTCTTCTAGTCAATGTTTGACTAGAGTATTCCTTTTAAGTAAATAGTTCGTTCAGTTCGGAAAAGGGTTAAACTTTTACCGAAAAGGCATCCTTTCAAATCCGTTTTATGAGTGTGAAAGAAACAAGGTCACTTGACCATATTTTCATGTTTAAGGAATCTGAAAAGAGCTTAACCGAAACTCCAGTGTCCTTTTTTATAAATTTAGTCTCCTGAGCCTAAAAAAGTGTAAAACAAAACTAAGGAGAACTCTTCTAGTCAGTAGACTAGAGTATACCTTTTTCATAATTACTCTATTCGGTCCAAAAAAAGGGTAAACTTGTGTTGAACAAGTGTTCTTTCAGATCCATTTAATGAGTGTGAAAGAAACAAGGTCACTCGACAATCTTTTCAATTTTAATGAGTCTGAAAAGAGCTTAACTAAGAGCCCATAATGTTGTTGCGAGAAACATATAAGGGAGGGAGTCTTGTGGGTAATAGCATGAACAAGACTGAGTAAGAAGCATGAAGTTCAAATGAAAACTCATGGCGGGACTAACCATGACTCCCGAGCCTGAAGGACAATCTTGCAGCATGAGCACCATCATACAATGAGATTCTAAATTAAAGCACACATGGAAGGTAGGCTCTACCATAAAAAAAAAATGACGTTTTTAAGCAGAGGAGAAGGTTTCATCACTTGTTAATGGGGTTGACCCTAGGTTTAAGTGGTAATTGAAGCTGATAATGCAAAAAATTCAAGTGAATGCACCCAATACGAAATGGTAGTTATGAGAACATCACATGCCTAGAGTCTTGTGAAAGACTCAACAAATCGACGAAAAGCGACAAAAAAATTGTTGAAAGTATAGCCTAATACCTACAAAAAACAACCACAAAGCTACAAGGGACTAACCATCAGTCGGATTTTCAGAAAGATATCAAAACTGTAGGAAGTGGGTTTTTACAATTTGATATAAATACTAGCATTTTTACCCATTTACTAGATCGTTTTTACCATTTTACCAAAAATTACCCAAAGTGACCAAAAAACCCTTGAATTTTCTAACGAAGATTCATCGAGCTTGGAGCAATGAAATCCTTTGTCGTCTATACCAAGTAAGTACCTACACCCTATCATGCAATTTCAATTATTGATTTATTCATTTTCATGGAAAAATGGGGCTTAAGATGATAGAGATACCAGTCACGAATATTCGCGATTGTTAGAACTGAAGGCCACAGATTCCCAAAGACATTTTGAAAAACAAATGCTAACTGAAATCTCTCTTGGAAATGGACAAGATGTTTGTTCACTAGAGAGAGCGTGAACATGAAGAAGTGGACTTGACAGTCTTTGATGACGACGATGCTAAACAAGCATTACGCAAATGTGACATGTATACATTTTTTCATATTGGTGGCATGAGGGCCCTACGAAGATTACTAAATCTCTTGATTGATTATTGGCACCTGGACGCTGAAGCATTTATGTTTGCGGGGAAATCATTGGCAATTATTGTAGAGGACATCTACTTTATCTTTGGTTTGTCCAGGAAAGGGGAAGTACCAAACTTCCAAACCCGTGGTGGAGGTGGGCGAACTATTAATGATTACATCCACCAGTATTGTGATCCCGACATTGAGAAGAGTGGGTCACAGGTGACCATCAAGAACGTTACCAATCTAAGCCCCCAAGTTATTCTTTACACTATGGTGCAGATCGTAGGATCCAACTCTTTGCATCTGGCTTCTCGGGCCCAAATGCAACATGGAGTTGAATTCTTGAGACCCACAATGTTCGACTGGAGTACGACAATGCTAAACTGCATGAAGTCTCAACTTACAGATTGCAAGCTTAGGAAAACTAAGAACTTTGGCTTTGACAATGTCTTGTGCACCTTTTTCTTTGAAAGGGTTCTATGATGAGCCCGAGGACATATGTATGGGGACACTTGCGACCATATGGACCGAGTTGATATCTTGGCTAGGAGGGGGGGAATTATCCAACTAGTATGACGACGGATTTTCCAGTTGGTGGGAGTGGCACACTCCCTTCATCGAGGATTACCCTTATGTTGGAATCAACTTTACTAATGATCATGATGTTAGCATTCCTCCTAGGGATGAGCCACGAGATATAGGTGATTTGTTTTTATCTTTATTTAATTTTTTTATCTTTTGAATATATATGATATATACATGGAAAGGTAAAAATACATGTCTTTTTGTGAGATCCATCATGTTGACATGTACTTTACATTGTATGCAGATAGAGCACCTGTGAGGCCGGATAATGTCTCACGACATAAATGATGCGACATAGAGGAGGTGGGTCCCAGCGACGATGAAACTAGGACCTTGCGTAGTCTGAATAGAAACTTTTAGGCCCTCACTCGCAATGTGCCTATGGCGACTTTTGTTGACCTCCCTGTAGACATGCAACGCCATGTTGTGGGGGTACCCGGACCATCGGTTAGAGTTCATCAACCTTAGGCCTAGATATTGTGTGTTCATAGCATGATTTTTGTACATATATGAAATTCAGGGGCTAGGGGCCCCACATTTTGTACTTATGGATCTCTTATGGAAGATGTACCCTAAGAAAATGTCGTAACAATACTGGATCGTGTATAAGATACAAACCATTCAACTGTGAGACCACAAACTGTGAATCCAAAAACACATGAAGGCGAATAATGCCATGGGACAATGCATCTCACAAAAGCTCAATAACTGCGCTACTCAACAACATTGTTAGTAGTTTCCCTAAGACACACATCCCCAACAGACACTAGCCAGTTGGAAGGCGAGAAGATCACGCAAACAGCGGACGCTAAGTGTCGAGTATGGCGACTAGCATTGTCTGTGAATCCAAAGTAGATCAACGACTCTTCATGCATCTGCCACACAACATAATCACACCAATCATTAACGCAACACGGAGGCGAATAATTCTAAACAAAACTATGTACAAAATAGACAATAGTTACAAAAAGTTGGAATGCTTGAGATTTTAGGCTCGAACGACGTAGTACTTCTTAAGATAAATCCCATTTCTGGGCTGCGACAACACATTACCTTCATAATCCATGAGTTCATAAGATCCTTTCTCCAACACTCGTCGCATGACAGATGGGCCGTACCACATGGGGTTGAATTTTCCTACCCCCAAGGGTTCCTTGTCCTTGTCATAGACCAACACAAGGTCTCCCTCGAAGAAAACCCTGGGATGGATATATTTATCATACTGAGACTTAACCTGCTTCTTGTGCGCCTTGTTTCCTAAGGTTGCATCTCAACATTGCTCATCAAGATGTTCGAGATAAAATAGGCGCTCCTCGAGATGACTCATATCAGGAAGGAGCTCAACCGTGATTTTTAGTGAAGGGATCTCACATTCAATAGAAAAAATTGCTTCCACTCTGTGGATGAGTTGAAAAGGCAAAAATCTAGTCGCAATTTTGACCAAGGTCCAGTAAGCCCATAATGTTGGATATGACATCAAGTGTCAATTCGTTCGAGCTAAGTTAACTGTTCTTTTTAATATCATCCTTAATGTTTTATTTATGGCTTCAACCTAACTGTTAGATTGAGGATAGTAGGGAGACAAATGCTTTTGCCTAAAACCCATCTTTGATGCTAATTCTGTCATCATATGGTTATGAAAGTGACTGCCATGGTCAGTGACAATATCCTTCGGAACCTCGAACCTAGCTATGAAATGATTAAAAATGAATAGTGTTGTAGTTTCTCCATTGTTAGCGAACATTAGCATAGCCTTATACCACTTGGTGAAGTAGTCGACAACCACAATAATGTAACGATGCCCCTTAGCCAAAGTTGGGTGGCATGTCATAAAATCTACCCCCCACTTGGTCAAAGGACCAACAATCATAACGCGGAACATGGGAGTGGGATGTGCGCGCATTTTCTCAGTGAATATCTGGCATGAGTGACATTTCTTGACCACCTCAATACAATAATTGAAGATCATGGGCCAAAAATACCCGGCGGCAAAATCCTTTGGGTTGTCGCGAACCTAGATAGGTGACCACCACATGCTCCACTATGGAAGTCATTTAACAGAGCCTCCGCTTCTTCAAAAGTCAAAAAACGACGAAAAATTGAATCCACCCCAGGCCGATACAATGTGTTTGTGATAATGAGGTTGTTTTTAGCCATGTGACAAATCCATCGTCACTCATCTCATGAATAGTTTGAATGGAATTTTAGAGTCTGGAGATATATAAGAATGTCTCCATACCTAGGGTCAGACGAAGACATGAGGAAGATATGCTTATCTGAAAATGAGTATATCATTTCGTTTTCCTAATTCTCAATTGGAAACTCCGACATTAACTCAACGAAGACCAAATACTTCTTGGATTTCACGAATGTAAAATCCATATCAAATTTTTGAAGCACAACAATCCATTTGTTGTACTTCCCGTAAATAATTCGCCTAGTCAAGACGTATTGGAATGGATTAACAGTGGTGACAACGATTGTCTTACACAACAAAATATAGCGTCGAATTCGCTGGACATCATGAAACGTTGCCAGTGCCAGCTTTTCAACATGCGAATACTTGAGTTCAGAACCCATCAAAGCGTGACTTAAATAATAGATGACGTGCTCCTGGAGCTCATCATCTTCCTGAAGAAGAACCATGCCAATCGAGGATTCAATTGCTACCAAATATAACAAGAAATCTCGATTGTAGTAGGGGGGAATCAACAAAGGAGTTGAAACCAAATCTTTTTTTAACGCATCAAATGAACATTGTGCGGCTTTGTCCTAATAAAATGGGACCCCATTCTTCAAAAGGTGCATAAAGCCTTTTGTGATGTTGGCATAGTTCGACACGAATCACTGAAGGAAATTTTCCTTTCCCTGCAGGCTCTGAAGTTGTCTAATCATACGTGGGGGAGGAAATTGAATCATTGCCTCAACCTTTAAGGGGTCAACCATGATCCCTTCCGTCAAAATGATGAATCCTAGAAGACGACCAGATGTCATGCAAAATATACACTTGTGTGGATTCAATTAGATCCGGTAGTAACGACATCGTTCAAAAACCAAGCGGAGGTGTAAGAGATGTTGGGATATTTTATGCGAATGAGTTGTAAGATCATCTAGGTATGCCTCCACTATATGCTTGAAGTCATCAAAAGAGAACATCATGGCTCGTTGGAATGTAGTGCTAGCATTTTTAATACCAAAGGGCATTTTCTTGTAAGTGAAAGTTCCCCAGGGACATATAAAGGCCATTTTGTGTTGGTCTTCGGGACGAATCTCAATCTGGTTATAATCGAAAAAAACATCCATAAACAAAATGATTTCTCTCCCCACGCATTCGTCTAAGATCTGGTCAATGAATGGCGTCATAAAGTTATTTTTGGGACAAGCCTTATTTAAGTCCCATAAATCCATGCATACACAAATTGTACCCTGCTTTTTATGAACCAGAATTGGGTTGGAAACCCATTTCGTCAAAGGAACGGGGTAGGTAAAGCCCGCATTGAGCAGATTTTCCACTTCTGCATTGATTTCCGCCACCTTTCTAAGGTTTACAGGTCTCAAATTTTGTCAAACTGACTTTGCGTTTTTGTAGGTCTGAATTTCGTGTTGAACTATCTGAGGATCGATGCCACACATTTCCTTGTAAAACCATGCAAACACATCTCGAAACTTTTTAAAAAGTATCGTGTACTGAACAATCTCATCTTGTGAGCATTCTGCTTCAATGAAGACGTTTTTGACGACATCGAGATTCCTAGATATGTTGATCAGGATCGTCTCTGATATATTAGCCATATTTCCTTCGACGTAGACACCATGCCTAGCCAAGGGGTTGATTGTCCTATCAACACTTCTAACGACAATTGAATTAAACTTTCCATTCTCTATGCGACTAAACTCAGGGAGGAAATATGATATGTGATGCATATCCCCCCATGGCCTTTCATCTCCGACTATTGCCTCGATAATAGCTTCATCTAATGGTAAGATGATGTCTAAACAGTCTTGGGAGATTGAAGAGTTTTGAGCCCAAACAGGTCAGGAAAAGATCATCCTCCTCCATGATCGAGGGAGTTTGATTTGGGTTTGTTTTGTCCCTCTGAATGGATTGACAAGCTACTTCAACTACAGACAAATGTTCAACCATCCCGGCATGGAATTGACCTTCAAACGAACTAGACATTGAGGGTAGTGTCCATGGATCATGCGTATATGAAATTCTAAACGAAGCAACCCTATCGATGAAAGTACTAGAACTCGACTTGTGGAAGCCGACCAAAGTGGCGTGAACATACAAAATTGGTGCAAAAAAATCAAAATATCCCATAAGAAAATGATACATTGCACAATCGATACTCTCAATTTCCGTTTGAGAGTTTTCGATCCACGAGGCGGTGGACCCTGAGATGATTTCTGCATTAGAAAGGTTGGACGCCAACTGATAAATGGTTACAATTCTTCCCTTGTGGGGAAATCATATAATCTGAATAATTGTCGAGACGACAACTGTCATGGCATATGTCGAACTTCTTCCTAACAACGGATTATAGTCGAGCGACGTATCGACTACTTCAACCTCCACGCAAACGGATTTTCCCCCTAGCTTAACTGGACAAGAAGGAATAAGACCATGTGGTCGAAAAGATCATCCATCGAAGGTGATTAAGAGGGTAGGAGAGGGAGTAAGCTAAGGGGAACCGATAACTTTCAAACATGACAAGGACATTACGCACGTTGAAGCATCCTCGTAAAAAACGGTTCTCTTAACCAAAAGATTGTTACAAACAACACCAATTTGGAAAGCTACATGATAGGGAAGGTGGTGCTTCACTTCAGTAGCATCAAACTTCTTTACGAATTGACTTGAGGAATCAATAGCTCCTATGGCAGACAATAATGCACCATGTTGCGAGGGGAAATTTTGAATCACCTGCAAAGCGTACATTACATATGGAGTCTGAGCCAAATCCTTGACAATCACATAATTGGGGGCGACTCTCGCATTAGGGTTATACACTGTCTATTTATAGACACCCTTCAGTATGCGCAACACTGTCTCTTTCTCATGCTTCTTTATGTGAAGAGGGGCTTGATCCTTTGAAGCTTTCTTACACTTCTCAATCGACTCTGGATTATCATAATTCTGAGACCTTGTTAACAAATCTACATCCTTTAGCTTCGAATGGCTAAGCATATTCACCACTCCTCGATATCCATTAGACGAATGTGCACTTGAAGTGCCCCCTTGCGGGTTGAAGTTGGAAGAACCACCCTGCAAATTCTACCCTTGTGGAACAAGATTTTTCAACACAACATGCTACTGCTATTGATTCAACTTCATAAGATGCTAGGCTTCTTCCATACGTGGGAACTGATGTGTAAGGTGATATTCATCACAAAGCTTGCAAGGACATTTCACCTTCCTTATTTCATCTTTTCCCCCCTCAGCTTTTTTATCGTTTTATTTTATTTTATTACCCCCACTACCTTTCTTAGCCTTGCCTTTTATCTTATCTTCGAGTTGTTGAGCACCCTTCAAAGTCTTCTCTTACACATAATGCACATCAAAATACTGTGTGGTGGGGGTAGTCGAGCCAGAGTCCAGACCAACCACAGGTTGATAAATAACAAGTTTTTGCATCTGGATTTTAGCCAAGTCTTCGGCTTTAGTTTGAGAAGAACCCACTATGCCATCAACATATGGGTTAGACTTTGGCTTTGCCAAGTCGAGAGTAGAATATGGTGCATTCGACATAATCTCATAGAGCATGCTCGACTGAGAGTAAATGAGCTCTAGCTGTTGTGCCCGAAAGATTGCTTGTTCATCCAAAAACACTCTCGAAGTTGCAATGTCCTTAGAAATGTACGAGAGTAGAGATTTCAAGAACCACTTGGAGACTCCCTTGACCATTCAAAAATATTGCTTTCATGACATCCGACTCTATCTTACTTGATCCAAGAAGATGATTTTATGGATTATTTTGGAGTGATGGCTGGCTTGTAATGTAATAACTTCACAAAATTGTATCGACTAGATCTTTGGTCTTTTGATAGTCCTTTTATCTTTTTTTTCTGATTTTTTATTATTTGAGTGGTTTGCTTTGAATTGTGTGAATATTTGTGATTTAAATGTTTCCAGTGGACATTATTATGTTGAATATGCTAACTATTGAAAGTGACTTTAACATTGGTTCTTCATTCTTATATCGATTATTTTTCATTTTGAATTTCTTGATTTTCAACATGAAAACTCAAAACAAGAGTACGAAGGATTTCATGATGTCTTTCAATGATGTCTTTCGTTATGTCTTCACAAAATTGTATCGACTGGATCTTTGGTCTTTTGATAGTCCTTTTATCTTTTTTTATTTTTATTTTTTCTTATTTGAGTGGTTTGCTTTGAATTGTGTGAATATTTTGTGATTTAGATGTTTCCAGTGGACATTATTACGTTGAATATGCTAACTATTGAAAGTGACTTTAACATTGGTTCTTCATTCTTATATCGATTATTTTTCATTTTGAATTTCTTGATTTTCAACATGAAAACTCAAAACAAGAGTACGAAGGATTTCGTGATGTCTTTCAATGATTAGCAAATGGTTTCATAACATGTTTTTATTTCCAGGTCTTCTCTGTTAGTTAATGAATGAAAACTCTGGTTATCATCATGATTCGACAATGGAATCCAATAATACATTTATTATTACTTTTATACACTTGTTCTTGTTTTCCTAATACTATTTGATGATATTTCAAAAAAGAATGATCTCATTTGAGCATGAGCTAGAGAACTAGATTTCTATGAATAATCAAGGCATGACTTGCTTTGGTTTTAGTCCTAATGGTCATAATCCTTATCATGACTTAAAACTATGAACAATGGTTAAATTTTCTTTATGTATTTGGACCTTTCATTTGAATTACATGACATTACAAAGGTCATTACTATAAAAGTTCTTGTTACTATCATGTCATGATTTTCAAGTCATTATTGTTATTACTTTGTCATTATGCAAAGTTCTGTGCAATTAATTGTTTTAACGATCGTTCTTAATAACCACGTAATTCGAAAAACTGAATTGATTACATGTTACACTATGTTTAAGACATGCAGATAATAAAACAATTGAGAATTGCATTGTTTACCGTCAATTAAATGGAAAAGTGGTCAAGGTGAGTGACATAGAAATTTTAATGGATAAGACAGTAATAACATGAGTTACCCATTTGCCAGTAGAAAGATAAAAGTGGCCCAAGAGTTGTCCAATGATTTAACAATTCATTTTTGTGCATTTGTCTATAGTTTGTTTGTAAAATAAGCATAGATATGAGTTTATTCTTATTTTTTTGTATTGTTTTATCATATTAATAAATAAATATTTGATTTAAAACAATACATAATGGAAGATTCCATAGTTATTCTCAAATATTTTTGTTATTATTAGGGTTTGATTTTTTCTTTTAGCATGAACAGACGTTTAAATTATTTGTTTGATTTTGTTTGCTATTATTAATAATTGTTTTGATTGTTTTGTTTACATGATCTCATACTCTAGATCATGGAAGAGAGTTGAAATTGCTTGTTTTGGGAGAATAGTTGCTAAAGGATTGAAATGATAAAATTAAAAAATCGATTCACTTCTCAGGAGGTGAAATCAAATCTTTATTTCTGGGAAAACGGTAATGAATTTATGGAAATGCTTGAAAAACCATCTGTAGAACGAAGAAATTTACCTCAATCACGAGGATTTTCTCCAGAAACAACACGGTTTGGGAGATATGAACAAATCTTTGACATAATTTTTTCAGATTTTGTGTTGGATTCAACCTCCAATTTGGCTTATGTTTGAACGACCCACATATATCATATATTGATGTTTAGCATGAAATTAATTAAATTAAATCAATTTATGTAGTTTGGGCTTATAAAAAGAAGATTAGAACTCTGGAAGAAAATAGGAGCATGGAATATCGAATGGACTTGGGATTGTAATGGGAAGACAATGAACCTCATTTTGCTTCAGACTTTTGTTCTCTGAGTAATTTTGGAGTTTTTTTTTTTAATATAATATCATTTGTTTTCATTTTCTTCCCGTCATAGCTTTGTAGAATGAAACCTTGGTTTTTGTCCACGTTTTATTAATACTTTTTTATGATATTAATTTGTGTATCTCTTGTTCCGAAGATTAATATTTAAAAAACATCATTCGTTATCTCAACTTTATCAATTCTTTGTGTGATTGATAGATAATGTGTAAAATGTATTAGATTTTTCTTATGCAAATTACATGTGTTTAATTATTTATTTTTAATGAAATGTGTTTCTTTAATTGAAATAATACATTATTATTCTCCATAGAGGATTGATCTCAAAGTTGCTTCCTTTCCTTATCTGTATTAAATCTACTCAATTTTGTTGGACATGAAGTGCAACATTGTCTGTCCGAGAATTTCTTTTACAGGTGGACAATCTAACGATTATTTGAAGGAGAGGATTCAACCATTAGATTGCAACTCTGCTCCTGATCAGGATAGTTTAGTCATTGTATTTTGTCATATTTTGTTTGTATGGTTTGTTTGAATGTAATTTTTTAATCGTAACGGTTTAGTTCAAGTGCTTTGATCATTTGAATAACTCATGTCATAAATTACATTCAAAATCATTTAGTTTAGTTCGATTGTTAGCTTAGCTTGAATATTATTGTTTTGGTATGAATGACGTTTGAATTATTTGTAGATATTGTTTAGATTGGATTTTCCTAGGATTAAGTTCCATTACATACTTTGAAATTCTCGTTTTCACAAGGTTTCTAGAAATCTTGTACCCATGTACAACTTGTAAATTTTGTGAATTTATGTCATTAAGTGTAAGGTTATCTAATCTAATAGATCATTGTAAATACTTGAAATCTGACAGTTATTAGTTAGGATCTTAGACAACTTTTCATTTATTTATTAGATAGATCCTTTCATCGACCAACGAAGCCTTTAAACCCGTTAGGGATAGTTACCTTAAACGACTTAGGTTACACTTAAACAACCTCGGACCAAACTATTCCCTTTCATTTGACGAGTTGTCAATATCGCCCGTCAACACCACTCAAGGAGAAACTCTGGTGGAATCGTAGCTTTAATCAAGCTCTTCCTTCTCCTCCATTCCCAGATATGATTGGAAATGTGTGTGGTCTTATCTTGCTCAAAATTGGCCAACAATTCTGTCTCGACGTCGTACCAGATAGGGATTTGGAAATGGTTTAGGAAAACCATGGCTAAATCACCAAAAGTTGAGTACTTCCCCCTTTCAAGTTCAATGTACCACTTGGCAGTGCCTCAGGTAAGAGTACGTTGAAACAAACACAATCGAATTTAATCGTCATTAAGCCAGTTGGACGAACACCACAAGTGGAACGCCGTTACATGGTCCTGTAGATCCTCGCCACTTTTCCCCTCGAATTTGGGTATGTCTGAAGGTTGTTTGGTTGGGACCATAGGTCAACTAGGGTCATGACAAATGGGGTCATTCATCAACTTGGATAAGCTTGGAAAATGCAACGTTGCCAAAAATGGTAGCGGAGGCTATGTCATTTACTGAATGGCAACCTGAAAAGAAGGTCCTGGGTTGTAACTGGCACCATGTTGTGAGAAAGAGTTTTCGGTTGAACCAGAGCTTGGGATAAAACCTTGTTGACCTTTGTTGAACAGAGGAAATCTTCCACCCATCTGGTTCTCGAAAGGAAAACTGGGGTTGCCCCTAGTGGACCTTCCATGCAAAGGAAAAAATCCTGGCATGGGGGTAGATTGAACGGGAAAGGGGTTGCCCCCTTGTGACATCCTTTGAGAGGGATTCCACTAGCCTTGGAGAGGGGTACTCCCCAACAACGCCCCTTGCAAGGAAAAGGGTCCTTTCTAGGGGATGGATTAACCAGGGTCCTTTCCAGGTATTTCAACTACCCCAAATGATTTGCAACGAATTGGGCCAGACTCTTCAATCTATGGCTGCTCCTTTGTGGTACGTGGTTCCATCGAATTCACTTCATTAATAGGTTCGCGATTTGACTCTGATCGTTACGGTCCGGTACCAAGATTTGGTCCTGGACGAGCTTACCTCATTGTAACGACCACAACTGTGACCATGAAAAAGGCTCCTTCTGTAGTGAGATTTATTATACGAAAAAATTCCCGAACCAAAATATGTAGTTGTTGTGGGAGGATGTACTATCATAGATGAATGTTTGGTACAAATTATTATAGTACCGTTCGTGGAGTAGAGAAGTTAATTCTTGTGGATGTCTATTCGCCAGGTTGCCCACTTGAACCAGAGGCTATTATAGATGCTATACTGAAACTTTCTGAAAGAAAAGAGAGCTCCATGGATATATGAGGACCGAGCTCCAACAAGGAAAAAATACAATATTTCACGATAAATTATAGGTTTTATCATGTTAGATTCAATATTCATACTGGGAACTATGATAAAAAATTATTACATCAATCTTTTGAACCTCTATTCAAATCTACTTTTGAAATATCCTCTGAAACGTTTAGATCTACTTCAACCCTCCAATTATATTGAATAATACATCCCATTTTGGTTTGGATAGAATGGGATGAATAAATTCTGACTAGTATAAGAGCCTCTTATCCATTCAATTCTTTCATATCCGGTAATATGGAAGAGGGATGGATTAACGAATAAAAATATTTTATGCATCGATAATGATATATCATGCACATGATATACGAGAACCAAAAGGAAGATTCGATTGATTTTATATTAGAGCTTATAATAGATTCTATTCCCACCATAAAATCTTTCCCTTTGAGTTCTCGTTCCTACTTTTTTATATGTATGGGAGAATCGAGATTCAATTGGAACGGACATGAAGAGACAATATAAGCAAATAAGAGGGAGAGAACATCATAGATTGATTCATCTATCTATTTTGATTAGGGTGTCTCCATATGTACATATACATATGTATTTGTCAATATCCATGTATATGGATACATGGATATTGACATCTTGCCAGGAACTAGATTTGAACTGGTGGCACGAGGATTTTCAGTCCTCTTCTCTACCAATTGAGATATCTCGACTCTTCCCTGTGTATCATCCTGGTACAGGGTTTTCACTTATGTCAACTAAAAATAAGGAAAAAAAGGATTTTTCCAGTTCTGAGAATGATCTTTATTATTTTCAATCTGGAAGTCACTGATATGAGAAAAATTGGTTTGCGACCGAATAATTTCCAAATGATTTCATCTATGTGGATCATATATCACATAATGAATTGATAATATGATCAAATTATTATCTAATCAACTCAACTTGTCATAAAATGGATGCACAGATTCATGTTCTAATTTCTTATGTTCATGAAGAAAGAAAATAGTGAGGTAAAAGAATCGAGAAGTGAGAATGGATTCGAACTAATGGAATTGGAGAGAAAATAGATCAGTCATTCGAGAACGAACCTAGGTGGGGATAGAGGGACTTGAACCCTCACGGTCTATAAAGCCAACATATTTTCCTCCTACTGCAATTTGCATTGTTGTTGACATTGACATGTAGAATTGGACTCTATCTTTATTCTCGTCCAACCATTTATTCCAAAACTGATTCAATTCTCTATCTAGAGTAGAGAAGTTCATAATTGGATTACTTAATTTCAAATCAATACTTCAACTCGAATCTGGGATCTATCTTACGAATAGATGCTTGGAATGATTCAAGTTTTGATTGCGAGTTTTGTTTGCTGTTATATCACATTCCCACTTTTTAGGTGTAAATAGAGCATTCTATAAATATAGTATTGGACCAAATGAGATTCATTCGTTAGAATAGCTTCCATTGAGTCTATGCACCTATCCCCTTCCTATCTTAGGAGAAGAAACTATTGTCTCCATGAACCAGATTTGGCTCAGGATTACCCATTCAAAATATCCCAGTGTTCCCTTGATTTGGAAGCTATCACTTGGTAGGTTTCCATACCAAGGCTCAATTCGATCAAGTCTGTGGCGTCTACCAATTCTGCCATATCCCCTTCTTGGAGAACTAGATCATAATCATAGGATGTAATATCCATCAATGTTGTTCATTGGATATTTGCTCAATATTGGGTGGGAGATTCTACCCTACTCCCCTTCTCTCACCATCTCTATCTCTACCCCAATCAAATATTATTGGTTGGTAATCATTATATTATTTTTGCATTTGAAATGAAATCTATTTTGTCATATTTTGTTTGTATGGTTTGTTTGAATGTAAAATTTAATCGTAACGGTTTAGTTCAAGTGCTTTGATCATTTGAATAACTCCTGTCATAAATTACATTCAAAATAATTTAGTTTGGTTCGATTGTTAGCTTAGCTTGAATATTATTATTTCAGTATGAATGACGTTTGAATTATTTGTTTTCTTTACTATTTGTAGATATTGTTTAGATTGGATTTTCCAAGGATTAAGTTCCATTACATACTCTGAAATTCTCGTTTTCACAAGGTTTCTAGTAAATCTTGTACCCATGTTCAACTTGTAAATTTTGTGAATTTATGTAATTAAGTGTAAGGTTATCTAATCTAATAGATCATTGTAAATACTTGAAATATGATAGTTAGTAGTTAGGATCTTAGACACATTTTCATTTGTTTATTAGTTAGATCCTTTCATCGGCCAACGGAGCGGTTAAACCTGTCAGGGATAGTTACCTTAAACGGCGTAGGTTACACTTAAACAACCTCAGACCAGACTATTCCCTTTTAGTTGACGAGTGGTCAATATCGCCTATCAACACCACTCAAGGAAAAAATTTGGCGAAACCATAGATTTAATCAAGCTCTTCCCTCTCCTCCATTCCCAGATATGATCATAAATGTGTGTGGTCTTATCTTGCTAAAAAACGACCAACAATTTCGTTCCGATGTTGTACCAGACAGGGAGTTGGAAATGGTTTAGGAAAACCATGGCTAAATCACCAAAAGTCGAGTACTTCCCCCTTTCAAGTTCAATTTACCACTTGGCAGCACCTATGATAAGAGTACGTTGAAATAAACACAATCAAATTGAATCGTCATTAAGCGAGTTGGACAAACACCACAAGTGGAACCTTGTTACATGGTCCTGTGGATCCTCGCCACTTTTCCCCCCGAATTTGGGTATGTATGAAGGTTGTTTGGTTGGGACCACAACCCAGCTAGGTTCATGATGAATGGGGTCATTCATCAACTTGGATAAGTCTAGAAAATGCAGTGCTGCCAAAAATGGTAGTTGAGGTTGCGTCATTGACTGATTGGAAACTTGAAAAGAAGGTCTTGGGTTGTAACTGGCACCGGGTTGTGACAAAGAGTTTGCGGTTGAACCAAATCTTGGGATAAAACCTTGTTGACCTTGGTTGAACGAAGGAAATCCTCCACCCATTTGGTTCTCGAAAGGAAAACTAGGGTTTACCCCAGTAGACCCCCCATGCAAAGGAAAAAATCCTGGCATCGGGGTAGATTGATCGGGAAAGGGGTTTCCCCCTTGTGACATCCCTTAAGAGGGATTCCATTGGCCTTGGAGAGGGGTACTCCCTAATGATGCCCCTTGTGAGGAAAATGGTCCTTTGCAGGGGATGGATTGACCTTGGTGGGATTTTCAGGGGTTCTTGACCCTGACACTAACAAAGTGTCGTCCATAGTGGCCTAGTGGAGAGGGATACTATCAATGAGGTCTGATATGGGAGGTGGGACTTGTATGACTGGAGATGGAAAAGTCCCAGATAATGGATAATTAAAGTGTGGAGTGAACTCCTAAGCTGCAAGATCCTCAATGATTACCTCCTATGGTTTTGAAGCGTTAACTTCTGGAGGGTCAATGTTTACAATATTGGTCTGATAGATCGGTAGGAAAGTGTCGGATGGATCAAGCTGACACCTTTGTGGAGGTGAAGGAGAATTATTTCTAACCTCTTCCACGGGTGGAAGGCCTTGAATTCTCCTCAATCTTCGGGGCGATTGATCAACCACTTTGAGTGATCAACTCTTGGTGACAATCTACTCGCCTCCTTAAAGTTGAACTACATTCACCATTCACACCACTACAAAGCCCTAAAAGACAAGACAAACACAAACAACTTTGTTAAGTGTCCAAATCAAGTGGATTAGGTGTTGGGACCAGAATAATAACAAAGTGGGCTCCAACGCTTCCGAATGGAGGCATGGGTTGATTAAGTCCCATGGGCCAATGCATGAAGGTATGGGAAGCAATTATCTTGACCTCCATAGATCAACCTTATCCGGTGCAAGTGTCCCTGCTTCACGAGGCACCCTCCAAGAGTACTGAAATGTGTGATGCAAGATATGCCCCAGGTACTACAACAAACCCCCATAGTCACCTTATGATATACCTAGGAGAAGCAACTATGGTTACCAGCTTGTAGTTGACGCCCGGGGGGTATAGTCAACAGTCAAGATCGAACGTGTGGGCAAGGTAGCAAAGCCTGAAGCCTCGAAAGAACTGCCTCTCATGAAGGTATGAGTATGATCGAAACCCCCAATACACGATCTCTCCGCTATGCTCATCCCATCTCTGGAGGGGAATCTCCTCGGCTATTCCTTACAAGAAGTCATGTTTAACACTTGTGTTAGAGGATCTTCCTGACTAAACCTATACGACAAATGGATTCTTCGCTCCCTATCTCAGACACATATGTTGGTTTAGTGGCCTTGGAGAAATTTACTCTCCAACCTACACCAAGGTCCTCACTTATACTTGTTCGTGCACCCTAAAAAAATGAAAGTTTCTAATATATTTTAGTTAAGTCTTCATTTTAATGGGTTGTTCTTTACTCAGAAAGGGTGTGGATGCAACTTTGGTGATGTTCTGACTGACCCCAAAAGTAATGCAAAACAATAACACAACACAATTTCTTCAAATGAAAAATGGATGCAACTACACTTACAAAGCAAACTCTTTTTATTTTCAATGAAAGTAAAACATATTGAATGCAAGATTTGAGACACCTTGAAATGCACACTATAATCTTCTTTTTAAAAACCCAATGCAAACAAGAGTGAAAAACTTGCACAAATAGATTCTTTTCTTTTTGCAATGAAAGGCTACCACTACCAAAGTGCTATGGAAGTGTAACTACCTGAATGCTAAATAACTAACTCTTTTCCTGTAACGATGAAAGACAAGGGTTCAAGAAAGGAGATGTAAGCAAACACGCATATTTTTTTCTTTTTCTTTTTTTCAAAAGAAATGAAAAGAAAATAAATGCAATTTTTCTTTTTCTTTTTCAAACAAAGGAAAGTAGGTATAACGAGAGAAACAAATAGCCTAAGGCCACTGAAAGCTAAGTGAAACTGGAAACACCCCAAGATAAACAAGACTGGAGCTTCAAATACCTAAGAACCTTATAATCACAAATGTGTGTATCTCTATCTCTCTCTACACACACATATATATCTCTATGTGTGTAGAGAGAGAGATACACACATTTTTGATTATAAGGTTCTTAGATATTTGAAGCTTCAGTCTTCTTAGGTATATNGATTTTTATTCTTTTCTGTATAATAAATTTTTTTTCTGAATAGAGAAAAGCAAGAAAGGGACTCATGACACTCAAGGGAATTGACAAAACCAAACACCAAACCCAGAAGCAAAAGAGAATTTAAAAGACAAAAAAAACTCTACTTTAACACAGGTCCGTGACTGTATGCAGTGCAACTCATGGATATCCGTGGGTTGTATAAGAGCAACTTGTGGATGTGTGTGGGTTGTAAAGAAGCAACTCGTGAATGGCTTGGGAATTTCAAAAAATTAAAAAACCACTCGAGAGAAGAGGGCTTCCAAAACTTGAAAACAAATCCTGAGAAGCTAAAGCACTATGAAAAAATCAAGAAAATATAGAAAACAGAGCAAGGCAAGCAACAAGCAAGGGACCCTAAACAAATTCACCCAAACTAGGAGCATCCCTAGTATGGTCGCCAATTCTGTTGGCGGGATGTTTCCCCCATGACTTTGGGTCAAGTTAGAGCATATTGTAACCGGATTGAGAAGACTGAAATCTTCCCTCACAAACAAATGTGCAAACTGAAAAATAACTATTTTTCATTAGGAGAGAGTAGGGAAAGAAATAAGGAGAAAGTGTGCACCTTAAATGCTTCGTTCGATGTTGATCCCCACTCTTGCTTTTTAAAGCGCTTCTGACCTTTACCAGAATAAGGTGGCAAAATGAAGTCAAGACAAATGCTGCAACGAGGAAGTTACGTAATCAAGTAGCATATATATTATGTGTTCTATCCAAAGCAAGTACGAACATTGATAACATGCAATATTGCAATGAACACAAAATTGGAGGGAAAGATAACTCTTTTATTAGCACCAAATATCAAAGTAAGTTACAACTTGACTCGCTTTTGGCACTGCTTCGGAGCCAACTGCCTGGGTTCCTCCATAGATCCTTCAAGCATCTACTCAGTGATGAGGCTCTTCCTTGGATAACCCAATAAGGATAAAGAGACACCTTATGACTATATAAGAAGAAATAAACATTGGAAAAGGAGATTCCAGGTTGGGGGATGATACTCAAAGGATAGAAGGAATAGGGAAGCTTGCTAGATCTCAGCAACATAGCCTTGCACCAAAAGGCTTGTCCTCATTATAACCCTCAATGGTGCTTTTATATCTTCCCCAAAGGGGTTAGGGAAGTTGGAATCCGTTTTTTATGGGCATGGGGACGTTGGGAAACGATCCCAATAAAAAAACCCGCCTGAAAAACTTAAAATTATTTTATTTTTCATTATTTTTTAGGGCATCCACGGGTTTCACACTAACAAGTCACGGATGTCAGTGTGCTTCATCAAAGGAGCCTGCATATATGTGCAAAAGACATGTTTTTTAGATAATTTGGATGAGGCAAGTTGGGAATTTGCCTAGTAATCCAAGGGAAAGGGCGAGGCCATGGAAAAAATGCATAGGTGTGGCATTTTTTGCTATAACAGAAATAGAGGAAAAGATCTAGATGAAGGTGGACGCCGAACTGAGGTTCAAACCATGAGAAAGTAAGGATGAGAGCGGGAAAAAAGTAACTGACCAAAGGAACATTCCTTGGAGTGTTTAGGGTGTGGAATATTGAGGCGTTGCTAAGAGAATTAGGGTTAGGTATTTTGTACGTCCACTAACAATTGAAACGTATGGGGTTCTCTCCTCTGGTTATAGCTCAGACTCAACTATGTGGACAACAAGAGCATTGAGTAGTGGGATTGGATAAAAAGTAGAGGTTGTGGGTACTCCTGTGAATGCCCAACAAATAATTCTCAACTCCCAAAGGGATAAAAAACACCTATCTACAACTAAAGTCACCCCAGTAAACAAATGGACACCCAACAACAAAGGAATTTTCCCCAACAACAAAGGAATTCACTCTAGCACTTAGATGGATGCCCAACAACAAAGGAATTCGCCCCAACACTCAACTGGATGCCCAACAACAAAGGAATTCACCCCATCACTCAAATGGATGCCCAACAACAAAGGAATCCACTCCAACAGAAAGGAATTCACCTAATAAGATTTAAAAATGTGGAGCAAAGTGTAAAAGCACCCAACAACAATTAAATCTCCCAAGCAACAAATTACACACCCAACAAGAGATGAAAACATGTGTGGGCACTTCAGTTCAATAGCCATACATTAAGACTTTGCCTAGAGAGAGACTCCCAAGAGAGAGAAAATTAGTTTCAGAAAGTTTTGTAACAGTTCTGAAAGGATGGCCATGGATTTACCATTTCCTAACTCACTCAATGGTGGAGATTAAATCATTGTTGAGATGGGTACAACATTAAACCAATATTCTTTTTCTGAATAACTCTCACACGGTAATAAAAAAATAGATGCAATAATTAACTCCTCATACATTCAAATGAAATATGGAGTAGCCATTAAAAATAACCAGCAAGCTACCATAAAACACAATGGTGAATTTAACCTCAACACATAGTAATAAAATAACTCAACGATACATGGTTATTTTACCTTGGAACCCAAATTGGGAAAACCAATCGAATGGTGCTCAATATTCCTCTTTCTACAAGTATGCAAGTTTTTGACAATTCTCTCCTCCTCCTTGGCCAAATCCCTTTGGAAATGAGTGAGAGTGAAGAAATATAGAGAGCTATGGGGTAAGGGAAGGCCAAGAACCATGGCTTTTCACTTCCCATTCCTCAACCTTATCTCCTTTATGTTTCCTTGTCATTTGTTAATTACACTTCTTTAACTTATTTCTTACATCCTTCCAGATCATAAGCACACTTAGTCTACACAACTTGCTTTACACTAAGTACCATCCTTAGAACGAGAGGAAGTGCCTAAGAGTTCCTTGAGGAGTTATTTCTAATGGAAAAAGGCTTGAGGATTAGGTCAATCAGTTGGTACCATTGTTTCTATTAGGTCGCTACTGATTTGGCATGTTGTGCAAGTCCTCGATTCAATTCACATGTGGTTAAGCACATTGATTTTACATCACTCACTTTACACTAGCCACCATCGTTGGAATGAGGGGAGGTGCTTGGAGGTTTCTTAGGGACCTATATTCCAAGGAACACACACACACACATGCACTTCCCCTCATTTCAAGGATGGTACCAAATAGAAAGCAAATGATGTAGACTTAGTGCATTTGAACGAGTAGGAACATTGAGTGAGGCCCACAATATCAAGTGCATCATAGAGGAAGCTATCCCTAAGAGTGACCTCAAGATCTCTTTCATGCAATTTAGAGCACTCAACCACTTGAGCTAATGCATTGGGCTATATGGATGCAGTATGTATGCATGTATGTGCATGTGTGTGTTATATGTGTATATACATACATATACATATACACCTCTCTCTCTCTCTCTCTCCACACACACACACACTAATTTGGATGGGGTGCTTTACAAATTACATGTTTTATGAGCCTTTGATATTGACACTCCACAATCAAAATATTTTCAAACTAGTAGATGGAAGTGCTACAAGCCTGAATTCTTTATGGAACCAAGGTTGGAAATTTGTCAATTAGTTGGAACTACAAGGAGAGCTCACAAAGGAGTGGAATTAGTTTATTCAGAGTCTAAAACATTATGCCTTAAAACTAGAGGATGAAGATAAATTGGAATGGTCTAAGAATAGAAATTAAAGGGTTTACACAGGCTAAGCTAGGATATGCAACAAAGCTGGAGAAGAAAGGAGTAGGAGATAAGAAATGGTGGTGGATAAAAATATGGAAGTTAAGTTTCCTCTCAAAACAAGGATTTTCCTATGCTTATGAATACCTAATAAAATACATTGTTGGGGACAATGGTCAAAAAGGAAATTGGCATGGGCTAGCTTGGGGTATTATGTATAAAAAATACACAAAAATTGTGAATCGTCTCTTTGTACAATGCCCTTATTCTAAATAGGTGTATAATGAAGTTATAAAGATGATAGGAGTTCATTTAGAGTGGAGAGGGAATTACTTGAGGCATGCTTTGAAAGATGGTATAGAGACATGTCAGTGATAGATCATGAGGCATTTCCATGTAGTGTTGTGTGGGGGTTGTTGTTGGCGAGAAGTGCTATGACCTTTCAAGGAAAGGATATTCCTACTATTTAGGTCATCCATCAAATCATATATGCTTATAAATGTTCTTGGAAACTTGCAAAAATTAAACCTCAAAGAATCTTGAAGGATCTGAAATATTGCAAAGAGTTGGCTTGGGGCTTCTTTAACTGAACCTATCAAGGAGTGCTAGGTATGTGTGGTGTAGATAGCATTGTATTTATAAATGAAAAACATTTTACCATATTTAAATATGCAACAAGTCAAAGGATCAATACCAGAGCATAACTGTACACCCTGTGGTTTCCTATGAAAATTGCTTTAGATATAGGGTTGAGAAGACTCCAAGTAAGTATAAACCAAGATAATCAAAAGATTCAAATAGAAAATATGGCACTGAATACTATCATGGATAGGACAATGGAGGTGAAAAATAAGTTATGTGATATTTATTTTACTCATTATATAGGGAATTTAACAAGAACACTGATAAAGTATCTAAAGAAGCTCTTTCTATGCATGAAGGAGTATTGTCAACTCAGGGATTTAAGGAGGAAGGGCCCCTCCCTGAATATGTGTAGTCTATTCTTTGATGTTCGAATTATGTAGTCTTTTTTGAGACAACTGAAAGACTATATGTCTTTGTTTGTGAAGTTGCCTAGCTAGGCAATGCTTTGTTTTTTTCCATTTGAGTGCTGAAGAAGCACATATAGGGATTGAAATAACCAAGGAAATAATGAAATTTTAAGTTATAATGCCATGCATGGTCAATTAGATAGGAGGATACACATACCTCTGGCTTTGGAAGTTGTTGTAAATAAATATGAATGTATATTAGGATTTCTAACTTGAAATATTGAATATAATTTTTTTTCCATGGCTAAAAAAAATTGTATTTTTTGTAAGGAAAACTTCATAGGATACCCCCTTCTTTGTCGAAATATCTTAATGGAAGGAGGCTCAACTTCCAATTGCAATAGTTGTGATAGGTAATCATAAGGGACTCGACCATATTTGAACATGTGATTTATGCCCTCCCTAGTGGAAACATACCTTAGGTGGATAGTTCAACTAATTAATGTCCCCTTGGAATAGCCAAGCGGTAATCTCAATCGATTAAACCATTCACCTCATGCATGTTGTTGATAGGGAGACCATAAGTCAGAGGTTCAAATCCAGTCAAGTCCCTCAGGGTTATAAGTCACTATTGTGGATAGTGGTAGAGTTTCCCCGCATTTAGATATTCCAGGGAAGGGGGCGAAATCCCATGAAGTTTTCCACTGTTGCCAAAATGTTGTTGGTAATTCGATGTGCTATGTAGGTCCCTTGTTACATTCCCACAAGGTTATCTCTTAGTCTATGTAGATCGCTTTACACTAGGTACCATCCTCGAAATGAAGGGAAGTGCTCGGGAGTTTCCTGGGAATTTATTTCCAAGGAAAAAAAGGCCTGAGTGTTAGCTCAATTTGTTGGTGACATGTTACCATTAGGTTTCTACTAATTTGGCATGTTGTGTAGGTCCTTGATTCAATTCACATGGGGTCAAGAACATTAAATACACATCGCTTGCCTTGTGTGTGTGTGTGTGTACACTAGGTACCATCCCTAAAATGAGGGGAAGTGCTCGAGAGTTTCCTAGGAAGTTAATTCCAAGGAAAAAAAGGCCCGAGTGTTAGCTCAATTAGTTAGTGCCATGTGATCATTAGGTTGCTACTAATTTGGCATGTTGTCTAGTTCCTCGATTCAATTCACATGGGGTTAGGCACATTAAATCTACATCGCTTGCTTTTTGTGTGTGTGTTCGTGCGCGTGCACGTGCACATGTACAAATACATACACATACATATACATATACATATATATTCATTGGAATATAGATCCTCGAGAAACCTCTGAGCACTTCCCTCCAAGGATGGTACTAAATACAAAGTGAGTGATGTAGACTTAGTGCACCCAACTCGGTAGGGACATTGAGTGAGGCCCACGATATCAAGTACATCAAAAACCTTGAGACTCAACCTCAAGACCTCCTTCATGCAATTCACAACACTCAATAAATCGAGCTAACACATCAGGCTATATGGATGTAGTATGCATGTATGTATGTGTATATATTTGTGTGTGTATAGTCAATTGGGTCTAGTTTGGATCATTAGGGAGGAGAAATGTTATCCTCTCCACCTAAGTTCAAATCCTACTCATGACATGATTCACTCTTTGTGAGCCTATTATTGTTAAGGCTATGAGCCATGAGGAAT
>JASDQU010438831.1:28656-55170 GCA_032191745.1 Picea mariana | reverse complement strand
GAGGGGTAAACAGGGTTACTAGAGGTCACTCCAGTCACAGGTGTTATATTCGAAAAGTGACATTGAGCTAAAAAGGGTTAAAAGTGCTTTTAAGTCATTATGAGCTAAAAATAGAAGTCAACAGTGAATTAGGGTTTCAGCAGTGATTTAGGGTTTTGGAAGTCAACAGTGAATTGGGGTTTCAGCATGATTTACGGTTTTGGAAGTCAACAGTGAATTAGGGTTTCAGCATGATCTAGGGTTTTGGAAAGCTATAAAGGAAGGGTCAGCGACCTAATTCATTATTATGCAGATTATGACTTGTCATTGAGGAGAAGAGGTGCATCTCAGGAGAGATAGTTCAGTGTATTCCAGGAGGAAGACACCAGTTGGTTGATTTCGGTGTTGAAAGACACACCCTAGTCACCGAGAAGATCATCCAGGTCTTCCATCATTCAACATTGATTCCACAGTGCTCCCATATTCCGGGTATTATCTTTTAGTTACTTATTTGTATTCCGGCTAAGATCCTTTTGTCTTTTGATCTAGCGGAGTGTTGTTATTTTATTCAACCGCAGTTGCTTATTTGTATTCCGACTAAGATCCTTTGTCTGTTGATCTAGTCGAGTATTGTCAGTTTATTCAGCCGCATTCGGCCATTTTGTAATCCACAGAGATATCATAATACAAACTTTGCAGTCCTTTGTCGTGTTTATTATTTGTATGATCATTTATATGCTGTAAACCTTTGATCCTACACACACATTAGCAATGTTTCCTAGACTAGCCAAGTCAAGAACATTACAAACTTGAACCCTAGTTCATCTTACCCATACGACCACCCTATATGACATCCCCGAACAATCCCCTGTCTTGATCACCTCCCCCCCAATCTTCTTGTCACATGTTCTAGGACTCAAATATCCAACAAGTGATATGGGACATAAACACCAACAAAGCATCAACTGAGGAGGGTTTCCAGGAAAACTTCCTCAAGCATGGCATTCAACCACTAGTCTAGTACATCATTGATCTTTTTAACTATGTGGTTTGCTCTAGATTTTCACCTGCATGGTCCCACCATATTATTCACGCAATCCAAAAATCAGGGTCCAGTGCTAATCCAAATAACTATCATACTATGATGGTGGGTCACACTTTCTCCAAGCTATATGCCACAACCCTCCACCAAAGACTATCAAAGATAACTAATGAGGGACATCGTCGAGCCAAGGGCCGAGAAACTTCCTAATAGTAGTACCAAACCATCGACCATATTCTCACCCTCAGAGACATCATAAAGGAGGCAAGACACCGGTCTTCAAAAGTCTTATGTTGTTTTGTCATCTTTCGAAAGGCGTTTGACTTAGTTTCAAGGGAGGCGTCGATCCAAAGACTCGAAGATATTGGCATCTTCAAGACTCTCCTCCTTACACATCTCTATGAGTCCATACTAGGCCACCTCCGCACAACACATGGTTTTTCAGAGTTTCAAGAGTGCCATCAAGGTGAAACAAGAATTTCCTCTTTCACCCACTTTGTTTGAGATATACAGAGACGATATGGAATCCTTTCTACGGGATCATATCCATACTGAGGATGATTTCCTCCTTCACTATCTCTTGATATTCATCCTACTCTTTGCTGACAATGTGGTCCTCCTATTCCACTCCAAAGGGCCTCCATAAACAACGAGCCATCTTAGTCAATTTTGTGATTTTCGACAGTTGATGGTCAACCTTGGTAAAACCAAGATTATGATCTTCAATGGCTTGAAGAGTGTCTTGTCAAAGCTCCTTTTCTAATTTCAAGGTGAGGAGATTGAGATCACCACTACCTACACTTACTTGGGTGTTCAATTTTCTAGGCCCCGATTTAGTTTGAAACCAATTATTCTCGGACCAACAACAGGTATGTGTCCCTTGCCCTTCTAGGGTGATAGTGTTTTCAACACAACTTTCAAGGAACTCAATCCAAGATGGAGCTTTTGGACAACATTATCATGTCCACAGTTTTGTACAACTCTGAGGTTTGGGGACTAAGTCTAATAGAGGACTACATCAAGACATAGAGGGTTTAGGTTGTACTACTCCATTGCATCATCCTTTATAAGAGAATTATTCCCCAGCACATCACCCAGGCCAAGGTTTTTGCCCACCCTTTCCGATTTACAGCCATTTTTGCGTTGGTTTTACTACTTCATCAAATCTATACCTTCGTTGATTCGGCCACTGGTAGAAATCGATACCATTACCTTGCATATTGCTCCTCAATGGACTTGGTCATTGGCTCTATTGGGTCCTCTCGACAAGTCCATTGTTGGTTTTCCAAGTTACACACCTATTATAATCAATAGACATCTCAATTGACAAGATTCCCTCTTTTAGATATTCCCTAAACATCCCGAGCCATCTCTTGTCAAACAAGCAAGATTTGAACTAGATCATTAGGGAGGACATCTACAAACAATACATTCAGATCACTTGGGTAGATCCACTTAGCAGGCTCAAGTCCAAGATGGCATTCTATGCAAAACAGTTCATGGAGATGACAAATGGCCTCATTATCAAACTAGCCTATGTTCTTCATCACTAGATGCATGCCCTCAGGATCCCTCTTGGCCAATTCCTAGTTGGTTCTCATTGACTTCAAGTCGAAGTCAATCACCATATTTCATGAGCAAACAATACTTGTCAACTCTACCACCTACATGAGACCAAGACAGAGGAGCCTTTCATTTTTTAATGCCTCATCTATTATGAGATCAATGGTCAATACAATTGCCTTTTCAAGGAGTCCCAAAACTCCCTATCCATCTCTCAATATCTGTACCAACAGTGCTTGGATTTATATATGAGGGAGGCTTTGGGGTTTACGTTGTCTATGTTTAGACCACCCGCACCACCAAATACCACTAGGATGATCACCTCCTCCTTCCTAGTGCTCACAGATAGAGGCACCAAGGGGCAAGCCGAGAGAATTTTCACCACCTCAGTTTCCAAATCCTTGAGACCTCAAGGATATCCCCGCCCTCCACCTGTGAGACCTTTTCAATAGTGTTGGGTCCAAGCTATAAACAATTTGTACATTCACAATAAACACCCTACATTCCATTCTTTTATATCTCAATAAAGAGAAACCTCTTCCAAGCAGCACGTTATATCTAGATCTTCCTATAACATCCCCGTTTTCAAACCCCAAACTAGCGATGTATATTGTAAATGTAATGTATGGTCGAGCGCCAAGCAATGTAATATATTATGATGTAAATTGAATATAATGAATAAAATGTATCACCAGCTGCAGAAGGACACAGACGAAGATTTGGGGGCTTAGTTTCCAAAAGAGAGGGAAGGGGTCCAAGGGGGAGAGTTTACCCATGTCTATTAAAGCCAAACCATTTCTAAATTATCCTTATGATGAACCTTCCATTATCTGTTGAGTGTTCTCGAGCCCAACCATTGAATTCAAGTAAGAGGGTGGGTGTGAGAAGTCACATCCCATAGTGATTGAGAGCATGGGAGTTGAATACAATCAGCATGGGGAAGAGTGTGCAAGAAAAAAAGGGAAAATCCATATGGGTAGCAGACCAGAATTACAAATTGACATTTTTGCATGGAGAATTGTTTTTACATGGAGTATTCTAGACAACAAACGAGTTCTGAGTGTTGAAGCTTGAAGGCAATTGTCGTGGGCACGTTTGGMAACTGTCTGGAGCTGTAATTTGGTGGATAAAGAGGTTCAAAATTCATCAAGGGAAGCACACGTTTTGTTGTTAGGCAAATTCCGTTGTAGTTGTGGAATTCCTAAGGTCCCAACAKAGAGATTTTTTGCCCAACCTGTGCTAGAAGCCCTGGAGGGGAGTGGAAAGGCCTAAGGAACAATGAGCAGTGAAGGGGGATTCCATCCCTTGCGTTGTGCAGGTTGTGGGGAAGAGAGTTGGTGTATTGGAATTAATTGTGGGAATTGATTGTTGAGAGGGGGACATTAGCCAGCCTTAGGGACCAGTGTCTCTTGTGAATTCATAGCCCCAACTCAGGGGTGGCTTGTTGTTGAGAACTAGAACAGCAAGTCTAAGGTTAGGAGGAATGTCCATCCTCTATAGGGAGTTGCATATTTCTTAAGATAAGTGTTCTTATTTGTTGCTATTCATGTTAAATGTTGATATAGTTGGTATGCATTTTACTCTGAGTTATCTTGATTATCGTTGCTTGCTGTGAGCAGAAAGATGCATTCAAATCTCTATTTTATGCTTGAATGATGTTGTATGTATTTAGTTACTGTTATGCACAGTAAGAGTAGTTTCATTTACGTTTTTATTTAGTATGGACAGCTAAATGAGCTTGAATGTCATGCTGTATATTATTTTCGCATTTAGAATTGGTATCAAAAAAATTTATTGGGTCGTTTTAGCAGTAGTGTGACCCAATTTGGAGCTGGGTACATAACAGAGTGGTATCAGAGCTTAAGTTCAAACATTGGACCCATATGGGCCAAGAACCAGTGCAGATTTAAATTTGTTGTTACACATTTTTATCTATGATGAATTTTGGGGAAAAATGGTGAAAAACCAAAGTTAAATCCCCAAATTCGTGAAGTAAATCGATGGCCAAGATTCATTTTCGGAGGTTTGGAAAATGGATCATATCGACAGTCTCGATTCATTTTCGGCCAATTGGAAATTAGAGTCGATTGACAGTCAATATTTGCTTTCAGAGCTTGGAAGATAGAGACTCATCAACAGAGTTGGGCGAAGTTTTATGGATCAACGGTCGAGATCGGTCTGAATGGTAGATCAATGGTCCGAATTCATCGGGGTTTTCGTCAAAAATTTCCAAGTGTTGGAGTTGGCCAAGAAAATTCGTCAATGGCCAATGGTCAGGTCGGTTGAATTGACGAAGTGTTTCAGTCAACAACAGAAATCGTCGACGACTGATGGTCGGTGTTAAATCCTAGGTCTGCACCTCTTCCTTCTATTCCTCCAGTCAGCGCATCCATCTGTCAACCTAGTTTCTACTTAGTTTTTCTTCAATGGTGTGTTGAGTCATTTCAATTTGTTTTTGTCATCCTTTAATTGTTTTTTGTTAGTTCCTTGCTCCTTATAAGGTCAAGTCAAGTCATGAGTTGAATTAAATAAGTCACATCACCATGGTTATGTTACTATTGGGTTGGAAAAAAGGATAACTTAGGCCTATTGATGCAAACAGGTATTGATTGCAAGAATGCCCCCATTCTTGCAATCAGCAGAAAAGCATTTTTTTATGAGTTTTAATGTTCTAAAAAATATTTAAAAGTTTAAATTAAAGCGCGTCGGCGTCCAGCATGTGATCACATCTACTAGTACACTCAAGATCGTGCACATGTCTTTCCATGTGCAGCTATCATTGCAAATTATGTTAAGATCGTGCATGTTTGCGCCTCGAGCTATTATTATCACAGGGTTGTGTGTAGTTATCATTATAGGTGGTAAGCAAACCCAAAACAACGCATACTCTTGACCACCACTCTTAGCAGGAGCAGCCAGAACATGATGGTATCACCCCGAGAACGCTGGCAATTGAACAGAATAGAGCCAACGGGGCTCGAACTGTTCGAAGCTATACCTAAAATCAGAGATGTTTTTAGCAGAGAAGAATGGTTACACTTCATATACGCCTTCAATGGACATTACACAGGAGTTCCCCTAACCTTCGCGCAGAACTTCGACGGGTTCCAGACTCAACTCAGGGACACAACCATTCATATTACAGAGCACTTCATCGCTAGGGCATGCGCTCTCCCGATTAGTAGTGAGAGATGGTTTAAAAAGGGCAAATTGTCAGCTGAAGTCTGCAATAAATTTCTAGTGGCAAAACATCAAAACCCTGATTGGAGCCAGGGCATCCCAATCCTCTGGCTTAAAGAAGAGTGGAGAGGCATTTTATCTGCAGTCCAAAGATATATCACGAGAGAAGGTAGATCCTCACTCGTTCATTGTTATCACATTAGATTCCTCGTGCACTAAAACGGTGACAAGGAACTAAACCTCCCATTCTATTTGCTTAAAAGCCTAACTAAAATGTCTAAGAGAATCCAAAATTACCTAGAATCTGGTCATAGAAACCTATATCACCAAGGGTACATTAAACTACTAGTTCTCTTTGCTTTGAACGAATCGGAGCAAAATGTGGTGGACATTGCTCCAGAGCTTGATCAGGTTCTAATGACATAAGTCCAAATACAGAGCAGATTCCACAGTATATCAAACCAGAGATAAAAGGAAAAATGTTAATGGTGCAGGAACCTGTAAGAGACACTACTTATAAAAGACCTAAGAAAAGGTCCAGATATGAAATGAGACCAAGGAAAGCCAAGCTTTCCATCGATCGCAATAAACCTGTTGCTGAGGAAGAGCATGGGCTCAAAGTTGGCAGCAAAGTAAAGGCAGAAGTCAAGCTAATAATTGAAGCTAACAAGAACATAGATGACGACAACCACTAGGTGCAAGCTATCAAGCAACAAAATGATGACATGAAGCAACAAATCCAGAATCTGCAGCAACAAAACCAGGATCTTGAGTTGCAACACACAAAGCTACAGAAAAAATATTAGAAGCTGCAAAAGAAACACCAGAAAACCTGCATGTTCTTGAAAGAGATCATCTAAATGTCTACTGTTGTCAAAAGGTAAAGGAAATCGAGACCTGTGCCAGTTTAGTCTACCACTTTTCAGGATTTGTCTCCAGATTATTGGGGTGCATGAGCATCAATGGGGAAGTCAACTGGCAGTTAAAACTAGTGAAGACTCTTTTTATGCATCTTTTTCACTTCAGTTATCAGCATTAGTTCCAATTACACTGATAGATTTTTTTTTTAGTTTAGTTAGAGGTATTACTACCACTTGTAATAAATTGTTATTTTCGAGACAATGTTTTTGTTAAGGTCAAATTGATGAGGGAGTTATCCCTATGAACTAACACTTGAACTCAACTCCACTCAGTTTAGAGAAATGTTTACAAGTTGTATTTAGGAAGTAACAATGAAGTTGTATCTACAGGATCTAGTTGTAATGTAAAGTTGAACTTTAGAACTTAGATCCTAGATAGGTGATCAAACCCTCTCTTGATGAGGATAAATAGAGAAATCTATGAATGTAAAAGGGTTTAGTTTTTGGGGGTATCAAGCATCAGGATTTGGCTGTGCTTTGAAGTATCCAACTGCTAAGTTTTTCCACCTGGTGAATATAAATTCTGGTGACAGACTGTTTTCTCTTCAACTCTTGTTCGTCTTCTTATCTTATGTGAATGCAAATTGGAATGTATGCAAAGCATTGTTTTCTTTCCTTTCAGCTATTGTCTCAATGAACTATTTACTGTAATACAACCTGATTTCAACTATTGTTCAATGAATTGTTTAATGTCATGCAACTTGTTTGGAGGATTTGTGTTTAGATACATCTTTTAAATTTGAAATATCATTTTAAGTCTCAAAGTTCATACAGCAAGTGACAAAATGTATGCTTGTTAGTATTTCCTCTGTTTTTATCTCTACATCTTTATCTATTTACTAGAATGCGTGCCACCAGCTAAGGAGAACCTTGTAGTTGATGATTGTTAAATAGCCCAACTAGATCCTTGTCCTTGAAAACCCATCTATCCGTTGGCCATCAAAACCAACAAACTTAATCCATAAAAACCAATCTTTCCAACAACTCAGGTGGCCTAGCTCTGCCCTCTAGCAGTCAGGTGTAGACCTTAGGACCAACATCTTCTAGCGCCATTGCCGTGGAACGGAGTAACGAAGTATTTTTCCCTGGGATAACGACAATGATCAGWTCTGATTTTTGATGGTGAACAAATATCAAGCACTAAACTGACTGCCATTTTTCACCTGGCGACTCCACTGAATGCAAATCTATTAAGGAATTATGGATCCCAAGAAGGGGTTCARGAAATCAAATCCTGAGCATACTAAAGCCTCAAAAGTCAATCCTGATCTTAATGGTGATACAACTACTTCTGATCCAAAGAGGCAACTAAGGAAGTCCACACTTACTCAGAGACATCCCTTTCCATCCAAAGGCAGGCCTGCATCTGAAAAGGTTGCCCCTGTCCTCAACAAAAAGCAGCCTGACATTATCATTTTTGAAAACCCCTTTGTGATAAGTCCTCAGATATATCCTGCCTCAACTTCTGCCTCATCATCTTCTCAAGCAACCACACCAACACCTCCTCCTCATCCTCAAAGCCCAGTTGTCCCAAACATGGATGTCAACAAGATGGAAGCCATCATTATAGCCAGGTATGCACCTTTAGTGCTGCCTCAAAACTTAAATGCATTTCCAACAGGAGACTACATGAAATATTTTGCCAAATACAATGGTGAGGGAGATGTGACTGTTGAAGAACATCTAGTAGCATTTTACAGCTTTGCAGAGAATTTTAACATTGAATATGCAGATGTATGGATGAGGTTGTTTGTGCAGAGCCTGGATGGAGAGGTAAGGAAGTGGTTTCGTGGTCTAACTCAAGACTCTATCACAAGTATTGAAGCATTGGATGAGGCCTTTCTAAAAGAATGGGGAGACAAGAGAAATTACCTATACTACATCACTGAGTTTGGCGCTTTGAGAAGAAAGAATGGTGAGTCTGTATCGGACTTCACTAAGAGGTTCAATAAAATGTATAAGAAGATCCCTGATGAGATCAAACCAACTGAAGCATCAGCTAAGATCACATTTGCAAATGCATTTGATGCTGAATTTTCTCTCCTGTCGAGAGAGAGGAGGTCCACCACTTTGTTGTATATGCAAGAGGCAACCATTGAGGTTGAGTCTAACATCCTAGCATCAAAAAAATTGAAGAACAAATCAGATTGGGACAAAAAGAAGCAGAGGGAAGAGCTTCCTTCTTCTTCGAACCTAGCAGAATCTGACCCAAAGCCAGATGAGGTGACCCAAACCTTGAAAGCCCTCACTTCAGAAATAGCTAAACTAAAATGGGAAGCCAAGCAGCCAAACAGACCATATCAAGATGTTGCAAACAGGAACACAAATCAGTTTAAAAGAACTAACAATGTCCCTCAAGTCATGCAGAGGGAAAGGAGAAATGTTGAAGATCAAAGGGTGGTTCCCCCATTTCAGAACAATGAAGTTGAGGAGATGGATGAGAGTAATGACATTGGAGATGACTCTACTGTATTGTTTAATGAAACAGACCTCTATCCTAGTCATCTAACTCAACAAGACTATGAAATTTCTCAGTTGTCAAACCAATTTGATGGTGATGGAAAGGGAGAAGAGATTTTTCAAAGACAGCCCCAAAAGAAGTACGATTTAAGGCCTAGGCCAGGGGGGTCCCAAAACAAATGTGCCCATTCAAAATAAGAAATCAGATTCACCTCCCAAGCAAGGTCCAAACAAAGACACGTCAAATAAAGTAGATCAACAATAGCCAACTAAACTTGATGTTCCAGAGGTAAAAGAAGCAGACAGACAACCAACTTGTTTTAACATAGAGCATGAGTTAAGTAAAATCAAGATCCATGTATCTTTGACAGAGTTACTGAAAAATGAGCCTTTCAAGAGGTCTATCATGAAGGTTTTGAAACCACCTACTTCTGCTATCTCATCTGATGTGATCAGCCTGCAGGATGAGAACATTGCTATCACTGTTGTCCCACACATTGAAGATGGATCTGATGCTTCCCCACCTTTTTATATATCCTTGAATGTACATGACAAAATCCTGCATAACTTCCTAATGCACTCAAGGGCCTCTCATAATGTCATGCCTAAGGTTGTCATGGAAGAGATAGGGCTAGAAATTACCAAGCCATACCAGGACCTTTATTCTTTTGATTCCAAAAAGGTTAAATGCTTGGGATTAATTAAGGATCTGGTTGTTTCTCTATCTCAGTTGCCCATGAAAAGCGTGGTTATGGATATTGTTGTAGCTGATATACCTCCCGAGTTTGGCACGCTATTATCCAGGTCTTGAGCCAAGAAAGTAGGTGGATCCTTGCAAATGGATCTCACGTATGCGACCATCCCTGTTTTCGGAGGAGAACATAGAAGATTGTACAGAAAATCATATCGGCTTACATTGTGAGTGATCACCAGAATCCAGGTAATCATATGATTTACGTTGTAGAGGATGAAATTGGGTCATCTATTTTTCATATCAATGATGATGCTCTAGAAATATCAGTCAGCAAATGCACAAATCAGCCAGAGGTAGACCAAGGAAATGCAATCTGGAAGATGTACTTTGATGGCTCATCTTCAAAAGAGGGTTTTGGTGCTAGCATAGTTCTCATTTCCCCTTCAAAAGAGGTGGTATCGCTCTCATACAAATTAGAATTTGAAACAACCAACAACATAGCAGAGTATGAAGCCTTGGTGTCGGGGTTGAGAGCTGCTAAAGACATGGCCATTGACAAATTGGCAGTCTTCAGTGATTCTGCACTGGTTGTCAATCAAGTGAAGGACATTTATCAAACAAAGCAATTGGGGCTAAGAAAGTACAGAAATGAGGTATGGGACATAGTTAACAATTTATTTCTAGCTTTCAATATTTCCTTTGTCCCCAGAGATGCCAATCAAAGGGTAGACTCTTTAGCTCTAGCTGCTAGTACCTTCAAGCCTCCCATTGGTCCAAATGTTAAATATAAGGTGGAGGTTAGGCATAGAACAACTATACCAGACAATGTTAAGCACTGGCAGGTTTTTAGTGATGATCTGGAGCTCAAAATATTTATGCAAACCATTGAGGAATTTTCAAATATTTCTATTGATCAAGAGAACGAGGAAGATGAAACAGAAAATCAACACGCACATCCTTTTCTGAACAAGGTGGTTGGTCACAAAATTGTGGAGCTTAAAACAAATCATATTCCGAGGGGCTTAGTCCCACTAGAGAGGCTTTTTGACAACAACGATGTCTCCAAGAAAGTTGTCATTAAAATTCAGGAACAAGAGGTTGTAGACTGCAACATTGGGACAGCTGCAAATCCCAAAATTGTCAAGATATCCAGACCACTGCCAGATGAGCAGAGAGACAAGTATGTTAGCCTTATGAAAAATTTTGTTGATATTTTTGCATGGTCTTATGAGGACTTGAAGACCTTTGATACTGACATCATTCAACACAAGATTCCTCTGAAGGTGGGCTCAAAGTCATTTAGGCAGAAAATTAGATAATTTAATCCTCTGTTAATGTCTATTATTGAAAACCCCTGGATGGGGTGTCAGCAGACTCCACGTGTTCAAGGGAGAGAGTGGCGCCTTCCAGACCTGCACCGACCACGTGACGTGCACCTGTCGCGCCCTTCTGCATTTACTTCCTCCTTGATGAATGAATGCAACATTCACTCCTCCGAGCATTGGACTCGATGCTCTAGCGTGCCAATCTCTACGTTTTCGTCTGGGCGATGGATGAAAGACTCTGCCCATCACCTTTGCGCTTGTGCGACCCTTCACTTTGGTTATTTTTCCATGCTCCCGCTCCTCTACTAGACCATTATGCTTCCCCACTTCCCGTTGAGCAGCCCTCTAGATTTCGGCTCCGACTCGTCTGTTGGCTCTCTGCTCCCTCGTCGGATTTCTCTGCCTTACCATCCTATGTTGCACTGCCTTCCTCTTTGCTCCTGCTGGTTATGCCTCGCCTTCGAGGGAAACCAAAATGAGGCCCAGTCTCGTATCAGAACCACGACCGTATGGCTAACCGACTCCCTCCTGTTTTTCCTCAACCACCAAGCTCTTCGACCTCCTCCTCCTCCATGTCTTCCCTTGGTCCGAGCGGCCTTCCTCCACTTTCTTCGCCATGGGCATGTCGTGTGGAATGGTTTGACCTTCACGGTAATTCTCTGGGTTTCACCCTCGACCCAATCCAGGATTTGGCTTCTTCTTCGCAAACTGCCATGGTCCCTCTGGCACCTCCACCTAAGCTTTCAACCCCCTTGCCACCATCTTTTCCCCCTATCGTGGAACCCCCCATCCCTGCCCCTTTGGCAGAGCTCCCTGCATTCTTGGATGGAGCCCCATTTATGCTCGGATTGCGCTTCGTGTTCACGTATTCTCGCTTTATGGGAGATATTACACAACCTGGTCTTTGCATTTAGAAAAGATGTGGACGACTTGCGCTTTCGGTTGGAGATCATGAACAGGCGAGGGGACAGAATTGAATCTATGCTCACAACCTTGCTTAGCTCACTGCACTCTCCAAGTCTGGCAACCCGTGCCCCGACAAATTCAGCGGTGATTCTTTCTCCAGGTCTCCAGGTGGTGACAACGAGCGACGTGCCAAAGAACGACCACCGACCCGCATGAGCACAGGTGTCAGCTCTTATGCTCTGTTTTGTCAATTAATTTTGAATCCCGAAGATCACTCTCGAGTCTTATATGGCGCCTTGCACAATAATTCCAATTTAAATTTCTAGAGATAGTTTATTTTGGTCGTTCAGTTTTTATGGTAAACTCGGCTGAATCGGTTTCCCTACTAGGCGATTCAAACCATACAGTTTAATTTTTGTTGATCTTTAATTTTGATAGACCGGCTGAATTGGTTTCCCCACGAGGCAATTCAAACCAAACAGAAGTTTGGTATGACAGTTGATACTGTAATTTATGTTTCTGAGAGGTAATATATAAATTCTTACTTAAAAAAATGTCTATTATTAAAAAGAATTGAAAAGGATGATTGATGCCAAAATCATTGTGCCCTTGAGATATTCAGATTGGGTGGCCAACTTGGTGCCTATCAGGAAAAAGAGTGGAGAAATACGCTTCTGTGTGGACTTCAAAAACCTGAACAAGTATTTGTTGAAAAACAACTATCCATTGCCCAAGATGAACCATATTTTGCAAAAGGTAGTAGGTGCTCACAGAATTTCCATGCTTGATGGTTATTTTGGATACAACCAAATAGCAGTCCTTGAAGAAGACAAAGAAAAAAATGCCTTCACCACCCCATGGGACACATTCATGTATGACAAAATGCCCTTTGGCCTAATGAATGCATGGGCTACCTTTCAGAGGGCCATGGACATTGCATTTGTGGGTGAGAAGGACAAGTTCATGGTTATATATCTTGATGACATCGCTATCTTCTCAAAATCCGACGATGAACATATGCAACACCTAGAGCAAATCCTGCAAAAATGCAGAAGGTATGGAATCTCTTTGAATCCAAAAACATCCAATTTTGCTATATTAGAAGGCAAGCTCCTAGGCCACATTATATCTGCATGGAGGATAAAGATAGACCCAGAAAGGGTAGATGCCATTCAGAAAATTGACATCCCCAAAAATAAGAAGGCCATACAGTCTTTTATAGGCAAAATAAATTTCTTGAGGCGCTTTGTACCAAATTTTGTTGAAATCATCAGGCATATTACTAACATGCTGAAAAGGATGCTGACATTAAATGGACACAAGAAGCCAGATCATCCTTCCAAAGGATAAAGCAAGCTCTGATTGAAACCCCCATCCTGGTTAGTCCAGATTACTCCAAAGAATTCCTAATTTTCTCTTTTGCCTCTGAGGAGACTATTGTTGTTATACTGCTGCAAAAGAATGAAGATGGGCATGAACAACCCATTGCCTTTTTCAGCAAGGCACTCAGGGATGCTAAATTGAAATATGACATATTGGAAAAGCAGGCTTTATGCCTTAGTGAAAGCTTTGAAGTCATTCACGGTTTATGTTCTGCAGTCCAGCATAACAGCTTATGTTCCTAGCAGTAGTGTGAAGGATATCCTTGTCCAGCTAGACAGTGAGGGGAAGAGGGGCAAGTGGATTGTCAAACTTTTGGAATATGACTTGCACATAAAGCTCACTAAGTTGATCAAAGGACAGGACCTTGCAAAACTGTTATCTAATTCGAATTGCAAAGCACCAGAATTACACCACACCTTCCGCCAGATAGATGCTCCATTGATACAAGCTGAGAAGAAGACCATGCAGGTACTTGATAAGTATTTTCTTTCACCATGGTATAAAGATATCATTTTTTTTTACAGCACCTAGAATGCCCACCAGAGTTGGAAAAATCCAAAACTAGGTCTCTTAAATTGAAGGCTGTAAAATTCTGCATTTTAAACTAGAATTTATATTGGAAAGACCCTGCTGGAATTTTGCTGAAATGTCTAGATAAAGATGAGTCAAAACAAGTTGTAACTGATATTCATAGAGGAGTTTGTGGAGGGCACCAGCATTGGAAAGCAACAACCCTCAGAGTTCTAAGGGCTGGATACTACTGGCCCACCATATTTGTTGATGTGTTTTCCATGGTCATAACTTGTTAAGAATGTCGGAAATTTGTTGGAAAGCAGAAATTGATCTCACTACCCCTAAAACCCATTACTGCTAGCAGCCCATTTCAACAATGGGGCCTAGATTTCATAGGTGAGATAAACCCACCCTCCAGTGGACAGCACAGGTGGATTCTTACTGCCACTGACTACTTCACAAAGTGGATTGAAGTTGTTCCTACCAGGAATGCTACTGACCAGGTGATCATGAACTTTTTGGAGACAAACATCTTTGTCAGATTTGGATGCCCCAGGAAACTAGTAACATATAACGCTCAGGCATTCAAATCCAAGGCCATGATTGATTTCTGTGGAAATTACAACATTATCTTGACACACTCTACACCATATTACCCACAGGGGAATGGGTTGGCAGAGTCATCAAATAAAACCCTCATTAGGATCATCAAGAAACTATTGGCTGAAAATAAAAAATCATGGGATTCCAAGTTGAAGTATGCCTTGTGGGCTGATAGGATCAGCACCAAGAAGTCACTAGGTACCTCTCCATTTCAGCTAGTCTATGGAGTGGATGTTGTTTTTCCAACATACCTTGGTTTACTAGTGTTGAAATTTCTACAGGAGGAAGTGGAGGAGCCTAATGACATCCAGAGGAGGATCTTTCAAATTATTGAAGTTCAACAAAGAAGAGAAGCATTAAATGAGAAGACTGAGACTTACCAGAGCAAGGTCAAGGCAGCCTTTGACAGGAAAACCAAAAAAGATACTTTTCAAGCATGTGATATGGTTCTAAGGTGGGATGCCAGGTGGGAAGACAAACCCAAGCATGGTAAGTTCGATAACCTTTGGTTTGGTCCTTTCAAAGTGGCCAAAGTTATGGATAATAATACCTTTATATTGCAAAATATGGATGACACTGAGATCTTCGGAAGCCCAATCAATGGGTGCTTCCTGAAGCATTACTTTGCCTGATGAAGCAGAGGTGGTTCATTCTGTACATAGTTGTTTTGATTTCCAGTTTGATTCAATAGTTTAGTTTGAATAAAAGACTCCATAACCCAATAAAGGCACTGGGGTATAGATGCAGATTTGATTTTCAGTTGAAATAACACAGGTAACAGGGTTGGTAAAGGGAGTAAGGTGACTAGTGGCAGGGTGGTAGAAATGAAAGAACTAAGGCACACAATCTACTATTCTTAGCACTGCACAGGGAGGTTCTACCCCCAGTTGGAGTCGATGTTAAATCCTAAGTCTGCACCTCTTCCTTCTATTCCTCCAATCAACTCATCCATCTGTCAACCTAGTTTCTACTTAGGTTTTCTTCAATGGTGTGTTGAGTCATTTCAATTCGTTTTTGTCATCCTTTCATTGTTTTTTGTTAGTTCCTTGCTCTTGATAAGGTCAAGTCAAGCCATGAGTTGAATCAATAAGTCACATCACCATGGTTATGTTACTATTGGGTTGGAAAAAAGGATAACTTAGGCCTATTGATGCAAAAAGGTATTGGTTGCTATAATGCCCTCATTCTTACAATCAACAGAAAAGCATTGTTTTATGAGTTCTAACGTTCTAAAAAATATTTAAAAGTTTAAATGAAACCTTGTCAGTGCCTAGCATGTGATCACATCTACCAGTACACTCGAGATCGTGCGTGTGTCTTTCCCTGTGCAGCTATCATTGCAAGTTATGTTAAGATCATGCATGTTTGCGCCTCGAGCTATTATTATCGCAGGGTTGTGTGTAGTTATCATTACAGGTGGTAAGCAAACCTGAAACAACGCATACTCTTGACCACCACTCTCAGCAGGAGCAGCCAAAACACGATGGTGTCACCCCGAGAACGCTGGAAATTGAATAGAATAGAGCCAACAGGGCTCAAACTGTTCGAAGCTATACCTGAAATCAAAGATATTTTTATCATAGGAGAATGGTTTGACTTCATAGGTGCTTTCAATGGACATCACACAGGAGTTGCCCTAACATTCACGCAAAACTTTGACGGGTTCCGGACTCAACTCGGGGACACAACCATTCATATTATAGAGCACTTCATCGATGGGGAATGCGCTCTCCCGATTAGTCGTGAGAGATGGTTTAAAAAGGGAAAATTGCCAGCTGAAGTCCGCAATAAATTTATGGTGGCAGAATATCAAAACCCTGATTGGAGCCAAGGCATCCCAATCCTCTGGCTTAAAGAAGAGTGGAGAGGCATTCTATCTGCAGTCCAAAGATATATCACGAGCGAAGGTAGATTCTCAATCGTTCACTATTATCACATTAGAGTCCTCGTGCACTTAAACTGTGACAAGGAACTAAACCTCCCATTATATTTGTTTAAAAGCCTAACTAAAATGTGTAAGGGAATCCATAATTACCCAGAATCTGCTCATAGAAGCCTATATCACTAGGGGTTCATTAAAATATTGGTTCTCTTTGCTTTGAACGAATTGGAAATACCCTGGATGAATTTTCTGGTGTCTTTAGGGTTACAGGAAGAACAGGAGGTTAATCAACAACCAGAAGAATAGAAGGATGAGGTCAGACATGCAACTAGGGTTTCTCCTGAACCTGGGATCTCATCTAAAGCCACCCAGTGAGACAAGGAGAAGACCTCACCTAAAGAAGGGAGGACCCAATCAAGGAAAGTAAGATCAATTACTCCACCAAGGGAGGAAACTCCTCGAAGACAATTGAGGTCCCCCACACAAAAACAGAGGGAAAGGGAAAGTGGCAAGGTATATGTCAGAAACTATATCAGACAGAAAAAAGAACAGGCCAACCCAGCAGGCCAATTCTCTCCTGAACATGCTGAGGATAAACCTATGCCCGCTACTTTGAAGGAAGACAGAACTACCAAGATAAAAACAAGCAGACAAAGGAGGATTGAGCAAGCCAGTCCTGATATTGTTGCAACAGAATTTGTGTCATTTGAAGATTCACATGTGGCCAAACAAAGCAAAAAGGGAGCCAGGTCCCAGGAATGCCAAGCAAACCCAACAAAAAAACCAGACTCACTAACCAGTTTAGGTTGAATCACAAGGCATTGTTTGATCCATCCTTAAAAGACCAAAAGCCCATAGTGATTGAAGATCAAAATACAGATGAAGACCTCTCCGAATTTGCCAATATGGAGGAGATGGCTATACATACATTGAAGGGGGTGACATGGGATAAGGCCAGGAAGAAATGCAGTGAAGGGGTGACCTCAGGTGTCAAATATGTTGTTGTGAAAAAGGAATACACTGATGATCTAGAATCAGAGCAAAATGTAGTGGACACTGGTCCAGACCTTGATCAGGATTCTGATGACATAAGTCCAAATACAGAGCAGGTCCCTGAGCAGATTCCACAAGATATCAAACCAGAGATCAAAGGAAAAATGCTAATGGTGTAGCAACCTGTAAGAGACGCCACTTATAAAAGACCTTAAGAAACGGTCCAGATATGAAATGGGACCATGGAAAGCCAAGCTTTCCATCGACCTTAATAAACCCATTGTTGATGAAGAGCATGGGCTCAAAGTTGGTAGAAAAGTAAAGGCAGAAGTCAATCCAAAAATTGAAGCTAACAGGGACATAGATGACATCAACCACTAGGTGCAAGCTCTAAAGCAAAAAAATGATGACATGAGGTAGCAAATCCAGAATCTGCAGCAACAAAACCAGGCTCTTGAGCTGCAATACACAAAGCTACAGAAAAAATATCAGAAGCTGCAAAAGAAACACGAGAAAACCTGCATGTTCTTGAAAGAGATTATCTAAATGTCTATTGTTGTCAAAAGGTAAAGGAATTCGAGACTTGTGCCAGTTTAGTCTACCACTTTTCAAGATTTGTCTCCAGATTATTGGCGTGCATGAGCATCAATGGGGAAGTCAACTACCAATTACAACTAGTGAAGACTCTTGTTATGCATCTTTTTCGCTTTAGTTATCAACATAGTTCCAGTTGCACTAATAGATATTTTTTTTAGTTTTGTTCAAGGTATTGCTACCACTTGTAATAAATTTCTATTTTCGAAAAAAACAATGTTTTTGTCAAGGTCAAATTGATGGGGGAGTTATCCCTATGAACTAACACTTGAACTCAACACCACTCAGTTTAAAGGAATGTTGTAATGATCCCAAGCCATTATGCCAGGAACATCATAGTTTTGGTGTCTTTTAAAACTTTTATTGGTTGTGGTATTTCATCAAACACTTCACTGACCTACTTGTTACATGTGTTTACTTGCTGAATGGCCTCTTGATTTCGGCCTTAGGGTTTACTGATGTGTTTATATGAGTGTTTGCAGCAATAAACAAGAAGATACAATCATGGACATACCTCAACCATATGCAATATGATAGACAAGCCAAAACATCTCAAATCTACTTTTATTCATAAAATAGAGGAACCTGCTACAATGAAGATGTCGATCTGGAATGCTCAATAGATGGCTAAGAAGATAAACAATAGAGCTGCTACAAAATGCTCCAAGAAGATACTATAAGCCTCCAAAGGCTGAATATACCAAGAATACCGATACCAGGGAGATCTGGGTCGTATGAAGTGTCAACCCCCAAGCTGGAAGATACCACGCCCTGCTGAAACTGTCAAACCCTACAATTTCGGCCCTACTGTCAAGGACCTCCAAATGCTATGATGAGGATGTCGAACTGTAGATCGGGATGAGTGAAATCCCCTCCTAAACTCTCAAACCGAAATACCAAGGGAAACTCCTCCAAATGCTAAATCCTCCAAGTGAGTTGCGCCCTCCTGAAACTGTCAAACCCTACAATTTCGGCCTTGATGAAGGAGGCCTCCAAATGAGTCCAAACTCGGCCAAATGATAGATCAGGGTGATAGGATCCCGCTCCTAAAGTCTCAGGCAAAAATGCTATGGATAACTCCTCCAAACTGACTAGATCTGAATCTCAAAAATGCCCTCCTTCTCTCTAATTCGTCCCATTGCTCTAGGAAATAATCTGAACCATAAAGCTCTCTCAAGAGGCACTAGAAATCATGGCTAAGGCCCTGCAAGTAAAACCCAAATGCTCAAATGTCCAAGAGCCCTCTCAAACTCCTACAACGAACCTTCCCTCAAGAATGGTGCACCCCCCTTGCTGGAAACCCCCAATGGTGCGCCCCTCTTCCTTCTTGTGCATGTGGCTGGTGTAGAACCCTCCTCCACTGATGTAGAACCGAACTAGAATGGTGTGGGAGAGTATTGCATCTCCGATACCAAGCTTGGAACAAGCTAGGTGGAATCTTTCACCACCGAATCGTCCTCTAGGGTTTGTTAAGTCAAAGCCCTCAAAACCCCCAATGCTGAGCTCACTAGCTAGAAGCCAAATATCAAAATATGGTCATACATACATGAATGAATGAGTAGAGGCCCTTGCCTTTCCTTTATACTTTTTGGCTCACCTTGTCCCTCCAAAGTGACTTTCATTTTATCAATATTTAATTAATTAATTAAATCACTTTAATTAATTAATTAACCTTTTTACCTCTGAACCTTGTGGCTTCCTTGGCCACTGAAAGTCACTTCTCACTATCCCATCCTGTAGTGTTGTTCCTCCTGATTCCAATGAGCTATTACATTGAGAGGTTCCTCCAAGTAATGTGCCCAAAATGACCTCTTTAGTGAATTTAATTAACTTATAGCCCAAAATAGTCAAAATCATGGAAATCGTGAAAATGCAACCTAACCAAAGCCAACCTGTGCGGAATGGCCCATAATGATGAAATATGATGAGCAATGCAAGCTGGACCCCACAATGCCTCTCAATAACCCTTGTACTCGCTGTAACATCCATCTGGCTACTCTGGTCATCATAAACCTTTGCACTGTGATGATGTCCCAAAGTGGGGACATTACAAATGTTTACAAGTTGTATTTAGGATGTAACGGTGAACTTGTATCTACGAGACCTAGTTGTAATGTAAAGATGAACTTCAGAACTTAGATCCTAGATAGGTGATCGAACCCTCTCTTGATGAGGATAAATAGAGAAATCTATGAATGTAAAAGGGCTCAGTTTTTGGGGGGTATCAAGCATCAGAATTTGGTTGTGCTTTGAAGCATTCAACTGCTATGCTTTTCCACCTGGTGAATATAAATTCTGGTGATAGAGTGTTTTCTCTTCAACTCTCTTTTGTCTTCTTATCTTATCTGAATGCAAATTGTAATGTATGCAAAGCATTGTTTTCTTTCCTTTCACCTATTGTCTCAATGAACTATTTAATGTAATACAACCTGATTTCAACCATTGTTCAGTGATTTCAACCATTGTTTATTGTCATGCAACCTGTTTGGAGGATTTGTGTTTAGATACATCTTTTAGATTTGAAATATCATTTTAAGTCTCAAAGTTCATACAGCAAGTGACAAAATGTATGCTTGTTAGTATTTCCTTTGTTTTTATCTCTACATCTTTATCTATTTACCAAAATGCATGCCACCGGCTAAGGAGAACATTGTAGTTGATGATTGTTAAACAACCCAACTAGATCGTTGTCCTTGAAAACCCATCTATTAGCTGGCCATAAAAACCAACAAACTTAATCCATAAAAACCAATCTTTCCAACAACTCAGGTGGCCTAGCTCTGCCCTCTAGCAGTCAGGTGCAGACCTTAGGACCAACAATCGGGTCGATCATTTTAGCAAGGTGTTCGCGCAGCAAGAGGGATAGTCGATGACCGATGATCGGATCGGCCAATTCCACGAGGTATTTGGGTTATCCAAGGGAAATTGTCCATGGCCAATGAAAAAAAGAGGGTGACGTGTCATGCTACATCAGCATCCACATGTCATCTCAAATCAGCCATAGTGCAATGTTAGAGTCTACGTGTCATGCCACGTCAGCACCCACGTGTCATTCCACCTCAACCAAGAAATGGTCGAGTCGATCGAATTGGAGAAGTGAGTTCTTATGCCAACAAGAATGGTCGATGATCGGGTCGACTGAATTGGTAAGGACTTTCATCCACCAACGAAAATCGTTGACGGTCGACGGACAATGGTTGGGTTGGTCGGTTTAGCGAGGTATTGCAAATCTGTTGCCAAAGGAAAGGGTCAATGGCCGACAGTCGGATTGATAGTTTTGGAAAAGTGTTGTGCATCCAAAGGAAAACATCAATCGTCGATGGAGCTCGGGTCAACGGTCCAGATTGTTTTAAGTTGCCAATTGACGATGGAAATTGATCCGCGGGGTTTGGAAAGGATTAGTGGATCAACGACTCGGATTTCACTCGATTTGAGATCGATAGCTCAGATTTAAAAGGCTATTGTAACAGTAAAACAATCAAATTTCTATGAAATTTTGTGATTTTCGAAGGTCATTAACTTGCACAACGATTTTGAGGGCCTAAACTATGTTTTTAGGCAATCAAAACTCAGAGAGAAATATCAAATGAACTATTCTGGCGCAAAACAGAGCTTGTATGAGAAAGTTACAGCTGAAACAGTTAAGGTAAAATTTTGGCACCAGTTTACTTCTAGGGGGCATAACGCCTTGTTCAAAAGTCCATTGGAGGCACAACAGCAGTCTATGGAAAGCTTATGAACCATAGAAAACCACTAGGGAGCCAAATTTGGAATCTGAGTATGTAAAAATGTGCAGGAAAAGGAAGAAGACACATGTAGCATATAAGGATAAATTGGGAAAAACAGTGTAAACTCCACCAGACCATAACTTTCAACTCGGAGCTCAGATTTGAGCAAACGAATAGTCATTGGAAAGGTCTTGAGGAGAAGACATCTATCCACCCAGAATTTTGAATTGGGCGCTAAAATTTTCTCAAAAATTAATAAAGTCATTTTGTAGTAGTAAGAAAGTGGAAATTGTAGCATGTGAATGTTGTAACTTTTCGCTCAAAACTCAGAACAAGGCATGACTGCAGTCGTTGAAGAGTTGTTTCGGAGAAGAATGTGCTTAAGGAATCGTATTTTGAATCGGTGCATTGTGTTATTCATAAATTGATGTGAAGAATAACTTATAATCTAATTAATAAATATTTTGTAATATGCTTAATTCTAACATCATTTATTGTGTGCACATTCTTGCAGAATTAGAGATACAGGAAAGCAAACTTTAGTTCCTAGAACTAGAGATATGAAGGATGCTCAAAGGTCTTACATCCATGAAGAAGAAATCAGAGGCCTGCATGTCAGCATGGGTAATGTTGACATAGAACCTAATGGGAGAAGAGACGAGCAAGAGCATGTAACTATGAAAAGCCTGCAAAGAGAAGTGCAAAGTTGTAGAGCCGATAATGAAAAGATCATGAAAGCTCAGGAGGAGATACTACAAAGCCTGAATATGTTGCAGAAGCAAGTCAACAAAGACTCGGGCACAAAGGAAGAAGCTAGTGCAAGGCAAGTGGAAGTATCTATATCTCATGATAGGAGGGATGATCATGGAGGATATAAACGGACAAGGAGCACTAGCAGGCATCAGCATCACCAATCCTCAGGGCACTCGACCAGAAGAGCATATGCACGTTCAAGGTTGAAAAGCAACCCAAGTGTGTCTCTTGTTAGACATCAGAGGAGGAGACATGGGTCAAATAGCTTGCAAGGAGAGCTGAGAAAAATCAAGCCACCATCATTTGATGAAGAGAACAAGAAAGGAGAAGATGCAGAAGCATGGTTGTTGGGAATGAGGAAATATTTCCAATTGCATGATGATCCAGGTGGATATCGGTGGCCACCCACCTCTTCCAGCTGGCTCACATACAACTTTCATCTTGGCTGTTACAATTTTTATCTTGGGAGCTTTTTTCTAGTTTTTCGGGTCCTAAACTTCTGGGGCCATTTTGAGGCCCTAAAGAGCATTTTTTGGGCCCACCACAGTCCCACTATAAACAAAGTCAAAGTGTGACAACATAATGTGTAGTCCTCGAATAGACCTTTCCAATGGGTTATTGTGCGCCTAAAACAAAGATCGTATGCAAAAGTTATGACCACGGGAAGTTGATGTACCAACTTACCCCATCGAGGCCCACGTGACTTTTGACGCTTCATCTCCTAGGGTTAAGTTTTTGGATGTCTAGGGTTTTTTGTTTACTTCTTGATGCTAAAAAGGCCTGGAGGCCTCATCGTAAGGTGCTCAGACGAATGCACGTAGCCGCCACATCTCTTCTCAGAGATTAGCTACCACCATTCGAGCAAGATTGTTTTCATTCTGCATTTTACAGTTTCAACAGATTTCTTATTTAGTAGAAGTTGAGTTCCACTGTATCTCTATTATTGTTCTTTGTATATCTGTGTTAATGTTATAGATCTGTGTTTCATTTCGTTCCGCTCATAAATCTTGATCAATGGTATCAGAGCGGTCTGCTCTTCATTTGTTTCTCTATGCATGTCCCCAACGAGGTCAAGGTATAAGCAGTTGGGACTCGAACCAACTGAGCCTTTGCAAGATCGGCCTCGCCGAACCCAACGGTCGCCCATGGGGGATGAAAAGAGAGATGATGGGGCAGGAGATCCCTTTAAACTGTTGCTTGAGGAAACCCTCTCGCGACAAAGGAACGAGATGATGGATAACTTTGCGCAAATCCTTTGATGGCCACCAACAAGCAACGCATCTACCTCAAGCGGAGGCGCCACCCCCTTCAAGGTACATATCAATTTTGATATTCCTATATTTGAAGGTTAAATAGATGCGGATGTTGTAGACAAATGGTTAAACTTTCTAGAAGGGTATTTTTTTGTCCACAACTTTTTCGATAAAGAAAAGATTACATTTGCGCTCCTCAAGACCGTCCCCCATGTCAAAGATTGGTGGGAGACTTTCTGTGAACAAAAGGAAACAGAGGGATCTACATTATTTGTAGTTGCACCCACTTGAGGTTCTTTCAGGGATGTTATTAAGGAACAATACTACCCCATTGGAAGTTATGACGACTTATATACAAAATGGACCACATTGCGGCAGGAAAGGGACCAAACAATGCCAGAGTTCACCAATATCTTCCATACCCTGCGCACCAAGCAGGGTATCAAAGACTCAGAGCGACATCTGGTGCTCAAGTACCACGACAGTCTGCATAGATACATCCAAACAGAAATGGAGTTTCTGGAAATTTCATCCTTGGGCACAGCCTATCGATATCTTGTCAAAATCGAGCAAAAGCTTAAACAGAAGATGCATCAATTTCGGTCTGCAAATCCCTCACAGCAGAAGCGGAGCAAAGGAGGCCCCAACCCGCAGAACAAAGGGCAGAACAAGGATGGACAACCTCAGGACAACCAATCCAAACCGCAAACAAAGAAGGACAATGGGAAGTCAAAGAAAGACACTGGGAAATGGTGCGAGTTCCATAAGAGCCCTTGACATAACACCGTTGAATACCGCTTAAAGCAGTCATTGATGGTCGAGGTGAAATCCTCTGAATCAAATGTAGGCTCCGACTCTGAATCAAAACTAGAAAAAGGGAGACGAATCATTGATGCAGAACCCAGTGCTACCATTGCTACCACCACTAAGGTCCAGCCCGACAAACCTGATGAACCAGAGAAAGGTGAGCGCCTAGACAACAGTGTCGCCTAGCCTACGACATCAAACCCTTCAAAGACGAGGTATTGTGTGATGTCGCCCCCCTTTGAAGTTTGTGATGCTCTTTTGGGCCAACCTTATTTATGGAAATGTCTTGTTGTATATGAGTCTAGGCCTCGTAGTGTTATTATTAATTTGGACAAGAAATTTTACAAGATACCTAAGGTAGTCCCATCTACCGCCATTTCCTTGATCTCTGCCAAGCAATGCAGGAAGGTCATCTCTCAGACCAGGAAGTTTGTCTTCTTTGTGATTCGCACTCAAAGTGAGCGGAAGGTTGCAGCCACATCCATGGCCTCCACGACAGGTATCTCCACGTAGCAGAAGCAAGTGGATAAGGTCATGGAAGAATACAAAAACATCTCCTCACCCACTCGGGTACCTCTGCATTGTCCGGTCAAGCACTCAATCAATCTGACCCTTGGCACACCGCTACCCAATGGGCCAATCTATCGCCGCTCTCTGTCACAAAATGAGGAAATCATGCGCCAGATCCAAGAGCTATTCGAAAAGGGGCACATCTACCCAAGCTCGTCACCTTGTGGAAGCCCAATTGTGCTTGTGCAGAAGAAGGATGGTTCTTGGCGACTCTGCATTGATTATCGGACCCTAAATAAGATCACAGTCAGGAATCGATACCCAATTCCCTGAATTGACGATCTCCTTGACCAGCTCAAGGGGGGGGAAATACTTCAATAAGATTGATCTAAAGTCTGGCTACCACTAGGTCCCAATAGAGAAGACCGATGTATGGAAAACCACCTTCAAGTCCAAAGAAGGCCTTTTTGAATGGTTGGTCATGCCCTTTGGCTTGACAAATGCCCCAGCCACTTTCATGCGGATGATGGACGATATCTTGCGATCTTTCACCAATTCTTTTGTGGTGGTGTATTTGGAGACATCCTCATCTTCAGCAAGAATTGGGCGGAACACTTGCAGCACATTTAGCAGGTTCTGCACACTCTGCGGCAACACAAGCTATATGCAAATTTGGAAAAATTCTCCTTCAGCATGAACAGGGTCTAGTACCTAAGCTACATTGTTGATGAGCATGATCTAGCCAAGATCCAGGTCATCCGTCACTGGCCAACCCCGACCACACTCACTGAGCTTCAGAGCTTCTTAGGCCTTGCCAATTTTTATCGCAGGTTCGTGTTGGGATTCTCCCACATTGCATGGACCCTTAGCCAAGTGACCAAGGGCGGTGGAAAACCAAAATTCATGTGCGGCCAATCGCAACAGAAAGCATTCGATGATTTGAAGCAGCGCTTGTGCTCAGCCCCAGTGCTTTCATTACCTGACCTGCAACAGTGCTTTGAGATTGAGACAGATGCTTCAAACTATGCTATGGGCGCAATTCTCACTCAACATTGACATCTCATGGCCTATCATAGTGAGACGCTATCAGATACAATCCGTAAGTACCCCACTTACAACAAAGAAATGTACTCCATCATACAAGCCTATTGCTAGTGGAGGCATTACATTCTCGAGAAGGAGACAGTCATCCACACAGATCATAAGCCTATGCAATTCATGCAGACACAAGGCAAATTGCAGAATGACCTCCATCAGAAGTGGTCCACATACTTGCAGCAGTTCCATCTCAACATCAAGTATAAGACAGGGAGCACCAAGCGCGTCGCTCACTGCCTCAACCGACCTCCAATTGCCGCACTAACCACGGTGATACACTCCTGCGGACATGAGACCTATAGATGGCCCTAACTCTACGAGCAAGATC
>JASDQU010438831.1:0-21146 GCA_032191745.1 Picea mariana | reverse complement strand
AAATTTTTATTGAGTCATTTTAGCATTAGTGTTACCTAGTTTGGGATTGGGTACATTACACTTCGAATACTTCTAGATCGTCCAATTCATTAGGATAGTCCTCCATTGGGGATTTCTTCACTTCAGCCTCAAATAGTAAGAGAAGTCCACCTACTATCAATACAAATTTGGAGGTTAGTAACACCTCATCAACAGGGGATGGCTTCTCCAAGGCTTGAGAACATACTCCAAGCACCTCCAATCCAAACATTTCTTTAGGGTTCCTGAGAGGGATACTCTCTTTTTTGGGACTCCCAACTTTGTATCTTCTTTTGTTTCTTTTTCTTTGATGATAGGTTGTAGATTCTAGGTCATTGACCTGAGAGAATAGATATGTTTTTCTTTAGTAGCTACACTCGCACTCCCACTATGTATTGTTTCTGATGTACGTAGCAATCCCTTTGACCTATTTATGGTCACTTGTTGGGCATTAACAAAATTATGTTATCTTATCTTATCTCCTCTTGCATAGTTGACCAATTTATTTCCTACATCCTTGCTTTTCTTCTTATCAAGTCTTTTCTCTAGAGCACAAGTTTCAATCTACTTGGGATCTCAAGGTGGAGTATCAACATAGATTTCTTCCACCTCTTCTTGTTCTTTCTCTTCAAATTCGGAGTTTACTGGAGTCCCATTTTCTTCAAGAGATTATGGAGTTTCTCCATCTCATATTTTGTATATTTTAGTGCTCTTGGACACCTTCTTAGGTGTCATCATGAGGAGTAGACACAAGTAACAAGGAGCAGATGCTCCAAGAGTTCAGACCCAGATATATCATATTGTCTATTACACAATCTACTACAATCATATTATAGAAACTTCCTAGTTCAAGGGCTCAATAAGATCTATACTACCTTCATAGCTCATATTACATATGTCAACGTGTTGTTTGGACTTAGGTACCCACAAGTGGGCATGCAATTTGTGGAAATATCATGGTCTAAAGTGGATTACCACAAACTCAAGGCCATGTGTTTGGAAATAGGTGCTATAATAGATATTGTAATGACTCTAAAGATGTAGCTTCAAGGAGTCCATTTTGCACGTGACTAGTGTTCCCAACGCTGCAGATCTAATGAACTAGTAATCCTTAGGCACTACACATCTCACACAAAGGCACGACCAATCCCCATGATTGTACTACAAAGTGAATTTCCTATGTTTTTTTCCATACAACATATATCATTCTTGAACATAATGCTACAAGGTGACAAGAGGTACAATTCAAATCTAGAATGCCCCCAAAAATGTTGGCTATTCAAGTAGTGCTTGGAAGCATGGGCGTATTAACACAAAGATTGTCATGAATCGAGTACAAAAGTCAACATGTAATGATCATCAATCCGTTTCAAACCATTAACTAAGACAGTAATTGAATCTCAAATCATTTCATGATAAAAAATAAACATAGAAATAAACGAAACTCGGAATGTTCATGACATTCAAATGAAAGTATTGTAAAAGAATATGCATTCCATCATCATATCCATCATGTAAAAAGGCATGATGAAGCCATTCAATGATATTGAAAAAAAGTACATCACAACACAAGAAGTGCTCATAGCTAACTCTAGTCTAGGACTATACATAGAAATGACAATGAGAAAAACTATTCTTGATTACCCATCTAAAGCATAAAAACCTCTCTATATAGGTAGATTTCCATAGTTGCAAACAAAACCACCCCCAAATATGGGAAACCTTGTTTCTCAGGTTCCTCCATTTCTAAGAGCTTTAGCACTAGAACAAATTGTTCTAAAATTCTTGAGAGAGTTGAGAGTTTCCCACGAGCTCTCGAACCAAACCTACACAACTCCCAAGGGCACTCCCTACAAGTTTCCAACTTTCAAGAGCTCTCAATTTGTCAAGGAGCATCTAGGTGCTCCTCAACAAGCCGAGAGCTCCTAGATTCTCCTAGGATGCATGGGCCATGAAAAGGGCATTGAAATAGCCCCATGAGGATTTGTTTCAACACCCAATCAACCACGCTAGGCCCACAAAGGTCCATATTAACAACCAAATCCCCAATGCACACTTTTAATTAATAAAAATTATTCAACTATAGAGACATCAAAACTTCAATGCAAGTGGATTGCGTGATGCTTTTATCAAAATAGCAATAATGGTTCCTAAGACTACAAAGACATCAAATATTCCACTTTTTGTTCTCAATTTGGTGTCTAAACATCTATTCCATCATATCGTTGAGATATTGGGTGTATTTGTAAAATTAAAGCCAAGTTGGAACAATGTTCTATGATTTGTTTCTATCTCACATTTTGGAATATATTCTATACTCGAGTTTCATTTTTCAAACTAACTTTGTGTTGCAACATCTCAAAAATGATGTTTGGATTTTGCTCAACATTAAGGTGGACTTATTAATCTCAAACTTAGTTGTGTTTAACGTTAATCATTAGCAAAAAAGGGTCAAACTTTGTTATGTATGATCTTCCCAAATGATCTTGCCACAACCTGGTTTTTACATCCTAGCAAGAGACATTGTAAAACCTAATACACTAAAGTCTGAACTAGAAATGTGGAATTTGGATTGGATAGCATCATGGTTAGTTAACTTACCTAGTATGTATGTATCATTGCTAAAATATTCCTATGCATTTTTTTATTTTTCCCTATTTTTGGACCTTTTTTACATTTTTTAAACTTTTCAATATATCTTATTGTTGTTCTTAATGCGCCACTCCTAAATATTTGGACAAGGTTTCAAGTTGTTCCTAATACCCATACCCACATTATTGCSATTCCAACATAGTATATTTTAAATTAGAGTCCATGCTCTTTCTCCCTCTTCTAACAATTGCATTACAATAAWACAATAAGACTCCATTTTATCTTTAAGATTACTCCAACACATTACTAATAGAACGAATATTGAATGTTTATTTTAGTGTTTGCACTCACTCAAGAATTATCTTGTGAATCCACTAAAGGCACAACACAATGCCTTGCTCTTTTTGGTACAACTGTTGGAGCAATATTGAGCAAAGAGAACGCAACTATAGCATAGGAAGACTTTCATGCTTGGTTTGATACGAAAAGGAAACTCCTTTGACTAGGGCATATCATCCATTATTTAGGTGTCCAATTAGATATTGATTTGTATGTAAAGGCACTATGGGACTAGATTTTGCATCAAATCGACAACAAGATTCAATGGTGGGAAACTTAGCACATTTATCTTGTCAGTCATATCACCATCAGAAATAGACTTTTGGTAGCAAGTCATGTTTACTCTTCTTATATCTTTCCTTCTAGTTCAATCTATAGGCAACTCAAAATGCATCTTCAATGACTTATCTAGGGAAGTGGGATGGGAAAAGGGTCCTATCATTGGTTTCTCGGGACCTCTACACTTTTCCTCAAGAAGAGATTGAGATTGACCTAACTAATATGCAACACAAGTAATTGTTCTAATCTCGAAATGGATCACTAAAGGCATGATCAATAATGCACCCTGGCAAATTCTTGTTCAGCACCATATTGAGAATGTTTTGCATATAAAGGGTAAACCTAGCCTTTTTGGTTTCTATAATATAATTGGTGTAGTCAAGGACTTTAAGATCTCTAGTTCATGTGTTTTTAAGAGGACACGAAAAACATGAGAATGTTTCGCATATAAATTGTAAACCTAGCCTTTATGGTCTCTATGATATAATCGATGTAGTTGATACTCTAAGATCTCTAATTCATGTGTCTTTAAGCAGATATAGAAAACCTGATAGTTAGTAATAATAATAATCTATTTTTAAGGTCATAGCCAAGCCAGACACCAAATTGGTGTATGAGACCCCCTTGTTTGTGGGACAAGGGACCCCCTCCGCCCAGCGTACTGGTAAAGTCTACAGAGGTATACATACCCTACCCCCCTCTGGATTTGAACTTGTGACCTCTTAGGAGGAAACACATGTTCTTAACCATTAGGCCACATCTTTACAACAATTATATGGATTATTGATGAGGTTGGGATTTATCTACATGATCTATTTGTACCTTCACAACAGACTAAGATCAGCTTAGGTTAAGTCCTTCCTTTGCAGAGAAAAAAATGGAAGAGAAAGAATTGAGCACATGGGGTGATTTAATGGACAAGAATGCAAGAAAGTGGATCTCTTGGCAAGCTCTTAATTATTCCCAAAGATTACAAGTAATTGACCCACCCACTTTCTTTGAAATATGTCGAACAATCCCAAAAAGATTGTTCATTCAAACTAAGTTTTGATATTCATGGATCCATTTAGAAGGATAGAAGATGGTCATATGGGAAGCCATTTATGGACAACTGCACAAAGGAACCATACAACAAAATCCAATCAACTTGCTCAATGGTAAATCGTATTAATAGGAGGTGGAATGTTTAAGATAATGAATCAAGGAGGCTTTAGAGGTGCCACGATAGTTAGAAGCCCCATTCTTCTTTGAAGAGTCGAATGCTCGAGTACTTAGGTGGYCCATTTTCCAAAACAGATTAGTGGTAAAGGATCAATTGCATTGCACTTGGCTAACAACCAAGTGCTGTCAAGTTTGTCGCAAGTCTCAAACAGTTAAGAACATATTCTAGATTTGTGAAGTTGCCAATACCTTTTGAGCATGGAATGTTGCTAAGAACTTTGTTGCTGCTCTAYATTGGAAAGGTGTTGCATTTGGAAAAAAATGATTGAATCGATGAGCTGGTAGGACTGTGTGGAATATGATTTGCTTGACAGGAATTTCTTCTATATGCAAAACACCCTTGTTGGGTTACTTTTGATGAGAAGTTCMTGTATTTAGATATGATTTGGCTATCCAGCTCTCAGACAGAATTGCTACTTTTAGGAAAGATGTAGATGGTCAAGTCGGGGCCAAAGTGAAAATGCTAGGCTCCACTTGCTAATGTAGCCAAAAGTCTTCTATCTGACTGCTCTCTGGCCTTTCGATGTACCAAATTTAATTTTCATATATCTTGATTTATAATGTAATATATGAAGCATTTTCAAAATAAAATTATCCTCCAAAGAAACTTTGGTTGCACACTCTTATGAAAACCATATTAAAACTCTATAGAACAAGTCCAAAGGATGAGTTGGAACAGTTGATAAAAGCTAAAAAGAGAGAAATAAAGCTGGACAACCATTTGTTTTTCTCAGAAATGTGTATGGTGTGTATTGTTCATATCAAATGCGCAACTTTGTGTGCTTAACTGATAGGCTGGGTCTTATCCCAGGACAAGTGAAAAAACTGAAGGACAAGTTGGACAAAGGTGCCAAGAAGTTCAAAAAAGAAAGAAACAACACAGGCAGTCATCTTAATCTAAGAAACTAGTTGCTGTGCATCATTCCTAGCAATTCTGCAACAAATCTTCCACTTCAATTTGCTTATAAGTGTTACGAGTGTCTTTTTATAGGGTTAATGGATTAAAAAAACAAATAACAGATGCAGAGAAATTAGAAAAGAAACTGAAAGTGCTGGTCACAGATAACAAGCTCAGAATCAAAGTCCATAAATATTCAGTATATAAACAAAATGAGTATCAAAGATTACCTGACATAAACTTTGAAATACCTTCAAGCATATTCAGTAAACCAAAGTAATAAGATTAAAGCCAGATATTTAGTGGAATTTTGAATATGAACCAGAGATGCCTACCATGTGGAGAATATATGCTAAGATGAATTGGTGAAGAGGAAATCTTCTTCGTATGTCCAGCTACCCTATCAGTCTCCCCCTGTATCTCTTTTCGCACTGCGTCTGCATGTCTCAGATAAGTTCCAAATTGAATTTTACGTGTCAGGGTCAAACAATAAACAAATAATGCAAGAGAAAATTCAGTCTTTTCAATGGATGGATTAGCAAATTTGCAAGCCATTACAGAGTATCTAAAACAAGGAACAGAAACCAGTTTCAATGTCTATGCATACACGAGATTTCTGGCAATAAATACATAGGCATTTATATGCATGCACACAGAACAAACATGTAAATTAGGAACTTAGAGATGATAATAAATATGGAGTCAATCTTTATTTGACAAGTTCAATAAAACTCAAATTCAAGGAAAGCCATTTAAATAAGAATGAAGGAAGGTACTTAAATTGAACAGACCAACCACTCAAAGTGTTCTGTCACCCTCAGAGATATTTTCAATGACACAATGTCAGCAACACTTCAAACTTCATTTTACAAAGTTATTGAATATATAACTCTCTTCTTCCAAGCATGTTGGCAGATTGGTTTTGGCCTGTGACACCTCCAAGGCTCCGAGGATGCAGAACTCCACAGCACAGGGAAAACTCATGAAACTAGACAACCACTAGCTCAAAACTGTTCTGTACAGTTTGGAGAAAGCATAATGTTTAAACTCTAAACCAGATTAGCTGAAACTCTCATCACTACATACTGGACTTAATTTTCAGAATAACATCACAACCTTTTGGAATGTAAAACTAGATATCTAGAATGGAGCTCCAGCAGCTCTGTTGACCAGATAGGCTTGACCAGATAGGCTTGATTGATATTAGTCTGCAAGGGACCATTCTGTGATATGAGCACAATACCAATAGTGCAAGGAGATAATCCCCACACAGAATTCATAAGGAAGAAAGTATGCGAGTATGAGAAGAATATTGTCAGAACTGTACACATGCAATACACTCATTTGTATTACCATATATAGAGTACAGAATTGTGGGGAGAGTAATCAGTGTTGACGAAGTCTCGAATTAAATACAATAAAGTGGATAGCTGATCCATTTAGATTAAGTCACCCAGAAGAGATCAGGATAAAGAACAAATTCTACCTAAGTCTCCAATAAAATACAATAAAGTGGATAACTGATCAATTTAGACCAGGACACCCAAAAGAGAACCGGATAAAGAATTAAGTCTACTAAAGTACAAAATAGAAAAGTAAAAATATAATACATATTCACTAGACTATACCTCTTCAATTCCCCCCTTCTAAGAGGAAAACATCCCTTATTTCTGTTGAAGAGGAGGAAAGTGCTGCTCAAATGTTGATTTGAACAGCTACTTGGCTTGAGTGGGTAAAGTGCCTTTGCAGCCTGTTACCCCCTCTCACCTAGGGGTAACTAGAGGAGATCATGTCTCATGGCCCACAATGAAGACATGATCCCGATGATGATGATCAGCAATCTCCACAGCCGGCAGCCCCCCAAATGCCTCATTCCTCATCAACCTAGCTCGTCACACATGATCAGCATGGTTCATTGGAAGATGGTGGTCCAATACATTATAAGGTACATGAGTCCTTGTTTCATATAAAGTGTCATATTTAATGCATTTGGCATGTGAGTGAGGATCATGGGTTGAAGTTGGATAATGAATCATAAGCTTAGAAGTTATGCTCTTTGCCTTGTTTCACCTTGGTGTCCATCTTTAGTATCCTAGTCCCATGTTGTCACTCTTGGGGAACAGGGGTACTACTGGGAGGCTTTGATAAGGGTAACGTATAATTCCCCCCCCATACTTAACACGTTCCATCCTAGGGCCTTCCGCAGTGTAATAAGCTTCCGTATGGCTGTTACATGTACACCAAAAAGGCCCATGGTTCATCCTCTTATGAGAGGAAGAGCTAGAATGTCAAGGTTGATGCAGCTACTATAAAAAAAAATAAAGAAAGAATGTTATAAAAGAAATAAAGAAATGTGGGATAATGAAGGGCTAACTTTAAAAACCAAAGGCCAACTTGAGCTCTGCCCCCTTGCTATGAGGCGAACGCCCCTAGTCCTAATGCGCTGAATGCATATCAAAATGAAAGGACTTAATACCAGCAAGAAAAGAAAGAATAAAGTGCTTGATACTTGAAAAGGGGACTTGCAACGCATAAAATGGATATCAAAAGGCAAGAAAGGGGTTTGGAATACACAATCATGAGACATAGACCATCAATCCAAATCGCTCTTGCTTGGAGGATCTTTCTCACAGGTACAAAACAGAAGATTGTGGGTTCTCATGCACTCTTCTCCTAAGAGTACATGTCCGCAAGTAGGAACGAGATGTTGCCCCTCATATACATAAGAGTGACAATTATACTTTCAAGGGTGGCTTGCAGAAATGATGGTGGGATTGAAATGCATCTTGGTTGGGCATCTTGACAATTGTGGATACTCTTCTTTTACTTCATCGTGGTGGTGCATGAGATGCTATCATGCTACAATAGTGGTTTAATGGTGGTATATCTTGGTTGATGGAGCTTTGGGGTTAGGAGTTGGTGGTTTCATTTATTGTCTTGGTTGAACAGTGTGATGCTCTTTGGTGCTATGGTATAGATGATGTTGTCCACGGTTGGCCTAGCATCTCACTTATGGAAAAAAAAAAAGCAGCATGATGTGATCCTAGCTTATGATGACAAGTTTATTTCTTGGCCCTTCTTTTACTTCAGATTGTGGTAAGGTCTACTAGAGGATCATGATGTAAAGCCTTTAAGAATGAGGGGCCACCCCTTTTTCATGATGGAGACCTACGTAATTAAGCCTAAGTTGAAGATCACTTTATAAAATCCAACTTTAACCCACCATTCAATTAAATGCAAAGAGGAAAAGGCATATAATGTAAAGGGCCCACCCCTTTCATTGTAATTTATAAACCTAACCAATGTATCAAAGTGGAAAGTGATGTCATCTTAAAGGGGCTGCCCCCTTAAATTATGACATGGCATGATAAATTGTATTTTATACGAGGAGAATGCACTTATAAGAAAGATAGTGAAGTTATGGGTCATTTCTTCAACCTAGTTCAATAGCATGACATCACCACATGTGAAACCAAAGTGGCTGCCCCCTTATCTCAATCATCCATATGATAGCTTGCGGTTTGTTATGACATGAGGGAGCCATGCAATTAGACAATTTTTAAAGTATGGAAAATCAATTAAAGGGAGTCGTCGCCATCATCACATAGACTTGCAATTAAACCAAGTTGAGCCGCCACATTTAAATGTTCCACATCATTTCCAACAAAGATCAAATGAATATTAGAAGCCGCCTCCTTTTTCTTATCTTATATGATGGCTCAATGCTACACGTAGAGGTCAATACATGCATCCATCACGTGAAATGGACCTGGCATTGACTTGAAATTATATGTAGAGGAGTCGATACATCTCCAGGGTTGTCATTTGAGCTGCCACATTTAAATGTTCCACATCATTTCCAACAAAGATCAAATGAATCCCAGAAGCCGCCTCCTTTTTCTTGTCTTATGTAGAGGTCAATACATGCATCCATCACGTGAAATGGACCTGGCATTGACTTGAAATTATATGTAGAGGAGTCGATACATCTCCAGGGTTGTCATTCGTCCAGCCAATGGTGTCGTCCAATTCAATATTTGAACCTGTATACATGTGGGTGTTGCCTTGGTTAAAAATCGTTGAATATATGAAGGGCACTCATCATTATCACATGGAACGTTGTGGGTCGTGGGTCCCTTTTTGTATGAACCAATTGTTAAGGGAGGTGACATCATAGAGTTGCATATTTATCCTTATTTTGGAGTTGTCTTAAAGCAAGGAATATTTCTTGTGTCATCATGAGGCATTTCACTTATGGATACCTTATTATATTCTCATTGTGCATGATCCACCTTGAAGAAAGATATCACGGAGGTAGTTGGAAGTCAAGTAACCACATGAAGGAGATTGTTAACTCATTGGATATTTTGGGAAAGTTGTAACTAACTAATTATTTTATTTTTATTGAAACTTTCTCAATGAGTTAGTTAGATGTTAGCTTCATTGAGATTTGTTTCCTAGATTATTTTATTGTAAGTTCCTATAGGAGATTGTGGATCTCAACAAATTCTTATCTATTTTGGGTAAGAAGTTTGTTGGAGATGATTATTTTATTATTACTCATAGGAGAACTAATGGATCTACAGAAACAATTCATTGTTCATTGTATGAGGGAGATGAGCTAAACCCTATATAAGGGTTAACTCTCTCCATTTGCAACATGGATTAAAATCAGTGAGAAATGGAAATACATGTGAGCAAGCTAGCTCCAAGTTTTGCAGGACTTTGTCTCTTATCTATGTAAGTGATGTTATTTATGTGATTTTATCTATGGATATATGTTCTAGGGAATATACTTGGAGGTTAGACATTTTGCAGGATTTTGAATGTCTAAAACAAATAAGGCCATAGAGGAGCACCATGCTACATTGGGGGAGTACATAGTGATATAATTAACTCATGTCTTACACTCTCTATTCATCTACCTTTCAAAGATCACAAAATTACACATTTTACATCGCAGGAATAGGTGTGTTTGTATACAATCTTAGGGGAAGGGGATACCTTACACTTGCTTTAAGTAATGAATTTTAAGTGACCCTCTCCCTCACTTATCTTGTAAAATCCTTGTTATTGCACAATTTGTAGTTTGGGCAAAGCCCAGCCCAAGCAATAAATGTGTGACACAACTAGGGACACCTATCACTCACACCTCAATAGATATCCCCCTCGTTTTAGTGAAGGACAAGTTCAACACAAGGGAGGCTTCCCGGGTGACCCTAGGGGGGGTTGCAAGGGGAGAAGTGAGGAGCTAGAAGAACACCCCCATGGGTCGAGGTCTAAGATGAAAATGAGGCTTGAGGAGAGAGTCTTTGGAGTTGGTAAATGGTTGTCAAGGTTGTGTACCTGCAAAACAGTGTTAGACAAACCAAAACAAGACCAAATATGATGATATAAGCCTCAAGACAAGTGGGGACTCAGAAGTCAGCAAGAAACCTTGCTGTCCCAAAATTGCAACAGTAAGGAAATATATATCAGCAATGAAGAAGTTATAACAGCTGCAAATTAAACCATAAAAATCAAGTATATGATATTGGAAAATAAAGCTTGCAACTAGTACATAATGTTCCAATGTTTAAAATAAGACTTTGATGACAAATAAGGGTTGTTAAAGAGTGTTATCAGCAAGTATTTATGACAGCCCAATGGCTGTAGCAAACTTTCGCTACAGCAGCAAGTTCTAGTCACTGAAATTAGCAAGTAAACCATCCAATCAATAGCTTATTACCAATAGAACAATTATCACAGCTTGCAAGTAATTGTCAGCGGTGGAAAAGTTGGAAAAGAGTGTGAAAGAGTGAGTTTCCTGCGGCCCTATTGGCTGTAGCTTAATGTTTGTTACAGCAGCACAATCACATAGCAAATCAAGACTCCCTTGGAGGGTAAGATAGCCAATAGCACATAGAATTTAAATCCAACATTGAACAATTCAATCTCTTAAATTTCATGTTTACCAATGCAACAATTTTCAATCTCCAATGCAATTAGTGTCTTATCTATTGGGTTAATGGAGTCTCTTGCTTGATCACAACTATAACACAACCAATCCCCCTAAGTTCCTTTTTAAGGGATGGAGTAGGTATTGAATTTTCACTTTTCCTCAATCGTCTCAAAACCTCCTCTCAAGGACACCATCGTCTTCTGCTCGTCAAGAGCTTTCCAACAACTGTCACCACGCTCAAAACCGATCTCTGGATCAGAAGTTATGGCTTCTTAAATTTTTAAGCCTTCTTTCCTTGTAATGCCATGTGGCTCCACATCATCCTCTAACGCAGACGTGGCTACTAGCCTGGCACTTGCCACCTAACCCATTGAGTCCTCGTTCTTTCGAAACTCCTAATTCGATGACCCAAATTCACTCGAGGCCTTTTCCCCCTGAACGGCAGGACAAAACGTTACTTCTACCACTCCAATGTCCTTTCTCCAACAAACCTTACCTTCAGATCCAATGGCTCCCAGGTCTGATCGATCAAGGGCCACGATCATTTCAACGCATCTAACGTGCGCGACGGTTAACGCCCATTCCCTCTTCACCTTTTCTTACCTGACCAGGTGGGGCCTACGACAAATCGACGACTATCGTTACATCGCATCCTCTAACCAATCGATGACCCAGATCCTACTTCGAAGTTCCTCCATCGAAGCGCATTTATTCCACTAATTCGAACTCCTCCGACAAACCTGCTCAGATGGACGACAAAGATCGTTACTCCTTCTCCGATCAATGGCTGAGATCTCATGGCACCATCGCAGGGTATTTGCCTACAGTTAGGCCCACACTCGACCTTTCAACAAATCCCGTATGGACACGTGGCATTACCATCGAGCGACACATGGCCCACCCTTGTGCTAACACATGGGCCCTCTGTCAATAGATACATCACCATCGGGCACCAGATATCGAATCTTTCATCGTGCAGTATGAACCTCAAGACTCCAGTCCCGGGGATTACGAGAATATTAACTAAGCTAATCTCGTGATTTTGGGATCACTAATTAAGTTTACCACAGGGTTACGACCCCCTTCTCTTAACACGATATCTACGGCTGAGAATCCTCACGAGAGGATTTGACAACTACCATAGTTTCATCCATCGCCTCCGATGTTACCCGGCTCTAGAGATTGGACGATCAAGATTAGATCCCGAATTGTCAGATCAACAGTTTGAATCTCCTTTCGAAGTACCTCCGTCGAAGCTCTTTCGCTCCCCATAATTTTTGATACTCTAAAATGCTAGCTCTGATGGACGGACAAGATCTCTCTGCACCCCTCTTGATCAGAAGGTTCAGATTGCAACACTTGTCCTTTACATATTGGATTGGTGATGTCATCCACGTCAGCGTGACATCACCTTCCTCCTGGCCTCGTCCCAAAGGACCACCAAGATCTACAATCAAGATTACTTTCAACTAGGTCTGATGGACGATCAGGATTGCTCCTCGAAGTTTTTCCTTTGACGTATCTTCATCCCGGTGGACCAAATTACCCCGATTGTTCCACTGCAATTAACAGTCACGATCACTCTGAATTATTCCCCAGTAGATCAACGATTAAGATCTTTCAATCCCTTAGATCCAATGGCCAGGGTTAAAACAAAGGTATAAGGCCTAATTCACCTAAGGGGCCCATGCTCGACCCACCGACCAATTACTTGTCGCCAATCACAGGCTAACACCTATCAATCTCTGGACACGTTGGCGTTCTGGGTCAGCATGACACGTCATATTGATGTCACTCCTATTAGTCTTGCTTAAACGAGACTCGTGACAATCTACGGTGGAGGTCATCCCTAGGTTGTCCACTAATAAACGACCCAGATCATCCCTCGGACTCTTCCATCAAGGTGTCTCCACTTCGGCATCCAAAGTTACTCCGACCAGGGAATTCCGATAACACTCTCCTTGGGATCTACGGCTACGATCGGATCACCGTGTCAAATCCAACGGTCGTGATGGCATTGGGTCTTATATGCCCTTGGTCTTCGACCGCATCCACCACGACGAATCTAACTGTTCACATCTTCCACAGTTATCCTCTGATGGATCAACGATCCTCGTTGATTCGGGGTATACCCTCTACAGGCTTCATACCCTACTCCGATGGAGGGTCAAGATCTCTCCACGCCACTAGATCGACGATCGAGACTGCGTCTCTCCCTAGATTTAACTGATTTGCCAGATCAATGGTCACGATCTTTCGAGCAAAACAAGAGCCTTTACGCAGGCTTGACAATCCGGTCCAGGACTTAATCAATTTCGCAAGGTTTCACTGAGTCTTTTCAAGACTTTGTGAGTTTCAGAAATCCTCACCAAGGTCCAAGGCACCCTTTTGTCTGCACAGGATACCTCTGATTCATTTCATTCTGAAAAATCCATCTGTCACAGGAAAACCAAACAGTGCGACGCACAGGTATATGGATCCAAGCACTGTGACATATAGATGGTCTTTATTTCCTCTTATCCTAAAAGGTCCATTTGTCGTAGGTATCCAAACATTGTGACACTCGAGTGCCTCTCTCTCTCTCTCTCTNAATTGTGCGCACGGTTAGCAAGGTTACAGTTTCATTCCTTTAACTAGAGTCGATACAAGGCTCAAGCATTCACATGCACAAGCATGCCCATAACCATATGATTCCTCAATTGCTAGAATGCACAACATACAAGAGATCCACCAATCTAATCGTCAATCATGCATGCACATCCTTGAGACAATTACAAACATTTAGTCATAAATTACATTCAATACACAGAATTCAAAAACACTTATCTGTTACAGTTGATAACCAGCCAATTGACTGTTAAATTACATTCAATACACAGAATTCAAAAACACTTATCTATTACAATTGATAACCAGCCAATTGACTGTGGGTGTTCGCATTTCCACCCAACCGTAGGCTCAGCTGCATTCACTCTTAGCACTCTTGCCACCCTTGTGCCAAGCCATGATACCACTAGGGAACCTCACTCTCTGTGGTTCTCAACAATTTRTGAAGGACACTCCCCTTTACACCACTCTTGGTAGAGACATTGCCCACACCCACCTAGCTCAGGCCTCAACGAGGTTTGTTAGATACCTTCCCAGTCTCAAACTCGCAACCTTCTCAGCTCAAGTCGGGMTTTTTGGACTCTCCACCCAAATTTCAGAGCTCAAGCTCTTTTTCCTTTACTGTGTTTTTATGCAATCATTCTCCTGCATTCGGGATCTGAACTCCCTCTAGATCTAGTTCTCTCCTCTTCCCTTCAATCCCTGCTACCCCCTTTTCCTCTTCATGCATCTCCTGCACGAAATATCTAGAGGGAAGGTTCTCGACCTGTCCTTCTTCCTTTTGTCAGAAGGAAACCCCTGGAATCAATCTGGCTGCAGGAATTGGTACCTTAGGCTGACGGTTTTCTGTTGTCTTAGCCAGACCTCCCATGCCCTCATTCATTTGGATAGGTGGTTGTTCAACTACCGTCCCTCTTCTCATTAACTACTTTGTCTTGAAATCAAGAAAATAGCTTATTGTTTTCAGATTAAGTGTTTCAGCAAGAAAGCTTGGGTCCTCTTAGCATGATGACCCTCTCTTTATGTTCCCTCACTCTTTCCTCTAGTGGTATCATGGCCAGTACTTCAAGGCTTCACCCCACAGTCAGTTGGTTGGAATTTTAAATCAATCAATAATACATTTACAATGTTCTTATGCCATTACGTGGCAACCATGATACATGATTAATTACACATAATCGTAGGTTTAGAAAGGGGGTGTTACAACAACCAATTTCAACTAGGGTTTGATGATCTTCTAGGGGTGTAAACCCTCTTACTCCCTAGAGAAGATAAACCCTAGCAAGGTTTTGCTACAAGGGTGTAAACCCTCTTACTCCTTGTAGCAATCCTTAAGCCCGTTCAATGACAATAACATAAATTTCCTTGATGGAGGGTGTATTCGCTTATACTCTTCCTAGGATTTGATAATATGATCTTGAAATTAAGAAGAAAAACACAAAATTGCATAAATTCCTTACCTAATCCAAGAAATAGCATGCAAAACCCTTACTTATCAAAGATATTCCAATGACTTGCCAAGAAGAAGCATCCAAAAGAAATTGCTAACCTTTATTCCACCAATAGATAAGCATTCCATCCATTTTGCACAAGAGAAAAGAGATAGTGAATTGCCCAAAGAGGCTGAAATTTTTGTCCAAGGGAGATATAACCAAGTGATGAGTCATCATTTGTGACAAGTGCCTTGCCTCATATTTACATGAGGAAAACCAAGCCCTAGTTTGTCCACTTTACAATTAAATCCATGATTTTAGGTCTAAAACCTAAGTTACAATGCTAAATTGACAAGACGTCTTTCCTTTTTGCCCACATAGGCTTACAAATGACCAAAAAATGACAAAATGATTGGACGTTAGCCCATGAAAACTCTCTCCATGGTGGCACATGCGATGGAAAAGCCTCCAAAGGCTAGGACGTCAAGCTAGAAGAGTGCCACATCATCCCCAAATCAAGCAATAGAGTGGGGCTTCAAGCCCACAACATCACCAAATGTGAAAATCATACCAAGCATTCCATCAAAAGTGTTAATTTTAGAGCAGTTATTAAGTTTCTTTTCAATTTACTAGATAACAATACCATAGGTAGGATCACTGAGAGAAACACAATCACAAGACACACAGCATTTATCCTGGGAAACCCTCATGGGGGAGAAAACCCAGCAAAAACTTCATTAATATAGATAGCCAATACAATGCCAAGACAATAAACCAAAACACTAGAGAATATCCAACACTGAGCAATGTGCCTCTCTCTTCCTTCTTCTCCCAACTGCAGTTATCTCCAAACTTGCCCACTTGTTGAGTGGAATGAGTGAGTGAGTGAATGAGGCGCTAGCCTCTCTTATTTATATTAGCTGGTAGGTGCTAAGGAGGTGTCTCTTCACTGGGCAGGGCCGACTTCTTCACTTAGTGGTTAAAACCACTTTAATTAAGCCTGGGGCCGACTTCTTAATTTGCATGATATAATTAGGGTTTGACCAATCCACAAAAGGGGATTTGGTCATTTACAAAGCCCGACATGATCAATCCACAAAAGGGGATTGATCTAATCAATAATGACTCAATAAAAAATAGAATACTCTTTGCAGTTACAATATTTCAACACTCCCCCTTAACAAGAAGGGTATTCTACAACATCGTCAGGAGAGAGAGAGGGCAACAACATCAACAGCATCTGAAACACTGACTAGCATATCTATAAATCATCGAAAGTTTCTCATCATCATTCACAACATGGAGCTGTAGTAGCATCATCATCATTTACATCAGCATGGATTAGTATAATACTAATACATCATCATCATCAATAACATCAATAACAACAGCATCATCATCACAGCACAAAGGCTGGAGCTACAACATCATCACAGCATGAAGGTTGGAGCAACAACATCATCACAACACGAAGGTTGGAGCAACAACATCATCATCATCATGGGGCAACAGAATGAGGCAGGTGTTACAACATTTTGTGGTACTCTGACAGTCCCTAAGGAGTTGCCTAGGAATCATAAGATTCCCTAGGATATAAAATCCTAACAGAGCTACCACGCGGTACTCTAACAGACCGTCCTTACCGGACCTTCGAGATCTGCCCAGGAATCATAAGATTCCCTAGGATTATAAAAATCCTAACAGAGCTACCACTACTGACCATAGATAGCATATACATGCACAGGTACTCTGACAGACCGTCCTTACCAGACCTTCGGGATCTGTCTAGGGATGATCAGTCCCCTAGGATATAAAATCCTAACTGAGCTACCCGCTATTGGTCAGGATACCATAGTATCATCAGCATCACTCCCCCTTTCGAGGGAGGTCCTTTTGGACTATACCAAGCTTGTCTCGAAAGTGCTCAAACTTTACACGAGACAGAGGCTTGGTCAACACATCTGCAACCTACTCATTTGTGCCAACATATTAGAGCTTTATGGCTCCCCTCTGCACCATATCACGAATGTAGTGATACCATATTTCTATGTGCTTCGACTTGTCATGGAACACAGGGTTCTCTGTCATCTTTATGCAGCTCTGATTATCACATAGAATCACGATTGCTTCCATCTCCAAATCAAATAGACATGTCAACAACTTCTGTAGCCATATGGCTTCACAACTGGCGGAATATGCAGCAATGTATTTTGCTTTTGTTGTGCTGAGAGCAATACTAGATTGCTTCCTACTCTGCCATGAAGTCATGGCTGACCCCAGACTGAAACAAGATCCTGAAGTGCTCTTTCTGTCAAAAACACTTCCAGCCCAATCTGAATCGGTNATGCAGCAATGTATTTCGCTTTTGTTGTGCTGAGAGCAATACTAGATTGCTTCCTACTCTGCCATGAAGTCATGGCTGACCCCAGACTGAAACAAGATCCTGAAGTGCTCTTTCTGTCAAAAACACTTCCAGCCCAATCTGAATCGGTATAACCAATCAATCTTAAGTCTTGATCTCCATTGTAGCAAAGACCAAAGTCCAACGTACCCTTAAGGTATCTCGTCACATGTTTTGCAGCAACAAGGTGAACACGTCTGGGCTCTACTAGATATTGACTCAAGGTCTTCACAGCAAAACATATATCTGGCCTATTGTTCGTCAGATACATCAACGATCCAATGATTTGTCTATACAGTGTAGCATCAACCAATTTTGGCGAAGTATCAACCAGGAGCTTCAACTTTTGTTTCCATGGATGTATTCATGGATTTACACTCCAACTTATCAAACCTTTTCAATATTTCAACTGCATACTTCCCTTGGTTAAGGAAGATCTTCTTTGGGCTCTGCCAAACCTCAAGACCTAAGAAATAGTGCATTAGGCCTAGGTCTTTCAGTTTCAAAAAATATTCTTACAGAACTAGACCTTTCTCTTCAAAAATTAATCCGATATGTCTCCAGTTCAGTTTGTTGAACAATTACAGGTCCTTTTTCTTCTCTCTTCATCCACGCATCAATCGAACAGCGCGCATCCTTATTTATAATGTTTTTGCCTGAGTTCCCCTTCCTGTATGTGGATGCGTATCAATTACATTGTAGACATATTTTGACCAGATCAAAGTCCTATCAGTTACACTTCTATCTAAATAAATTATGTGAACGTATGACAGTTACATTGTGGACAAATCTTGACCAGATCAAAGTCTTGTCAGTACACTTCTGTCTAAATAAAGTATGTGAACGCATGACAGTTATATTGTGGACAAATCTTGACCATATCAAAGTCATGTTCGTTACACTTCTATCTAAATAAAGTATGTGGACGCATGACAGTTACATTATGGACACACTTCTGTCTAAATTAAGAATATTTATTTGCTCAGTTACGGCTGGACATTCTTTGACTAAATCAAACGGACCAAATCTTCCAACGAATAAGCTCCAACTCATCTCCTCAAAATTGACGCAACAATTTACATTCTGGATTGTTCAATGCGCAAATAAAATGGGAGCGCAAGACTCAAGTCACAAGTCTTCATCTTGTCGCACTCCACTGCACCATTGGTCACACTTGCTCAAAGCACCCTACAAATTTTCATCTACACAACTTACACATATTATGTCGCAATCCACTCCATCGCACTGGCTTCGTCACGATTCAAGAGTCATTGTTTATCAACGCTTGCAAGGGTTATTCAACTCTGTTTTCTTTGATTTCACTTCATACATTCCTGTGGTTGTCTCTGCGTCTTACAGTCTTTCTCTGCATTTCTATTTACCTTTCACATACTTCCACTGCCTGTGCGCCATACTGTCTGTGCACCATGTACATTACATCAATGACAACATATGCACAACACTTAATTTTTTTATGTAGAATCATTTCATTGCTCTCATGACCTTAGGGAGAGCATCTAGAATGACAATTTATGCTTTTAACTTTTTCCAACTACAACACCTCTGGGCCTTCAACCCCTTCTTCCTATGAATTGAGGTACAAGCCCTTCTTGGGGTCAATGAGCCCAAAAACCCAAAAGATTAGGAAACGAAAGGAAAGATGTGTGGAAAGTGGTAAGAAATGAGCAAGAAAGGTACGATGACCCTTCAAGGAGACCCCCCAATAGCAACCCTTTTCCCGAGGATGACCCACTCACCAAGAAACCATGTCAACCACCAAGGTGAAATAAGGCAAAAGGTATAATTTCCAAGCAAACGTTTCCATAATCAAGAAAGGACCCTTTGCAACATGTTCAAATGCTTCAATTATTAAAGTGATACTTACCATGAGACCGGACTTGTTACGTCATGAAGCAAGACCCGTTGTCTTATCTGGGCCATGTTGGTGCAGCAGACGCTGCTGATGATGAATGGTGATGTGTGGTGGAGAGGAGGGACTCTATCTGCTCAATGTGGGCTCAGTTGGTCATCTGGTTCTCAGCACTCCATGTCTTCTACCTGGGGCTTTGAGACATCATCTCCTTAGTTACCCCTAGCCTGGGGGGTAACAATCCTAATCCCCAAAACTAATCGTTGAAACAAGTCTAGGTGTTTAGAACACATCACATGGCTATCTATAAACCCTCGACTTTCCCATATTGAAATTGCCTAAGTGACTCCATATCCCAAGTAGATAAGGCATTGGTCTCCCTTTCACTTATCACCCCAAGCCCACGTCTTGTTTCATCATTTTCATCTACATCGTTACTAAGTTCTCTTACTCCCACTCCTACTACACAAAGTAAGCTACTACACAAAGTGAGCCTAGTTAACCCTTAGGGATACCCCCCTTGGCTAGGAACCTTCCCGCAGTCTAAAATGAGAGGAGAGTTGTTGAGGTGACAATGGTCAACCTCCTGAGTTCCACAAGGCTAGCATCCATTTTTGGAACTTTAAGCTAAAGGTGTTGGTTTTTGTGGTAACAAGAAGAAAATCAAAACATCGATTGAATCAAGACATTTTTGGCTTTTTTTTTTATTTTTTTGCTCACTTTGAATAGGAAAAGCGAGGAATTGAAAACAAAGGGGCTACTCACTATTACATTTGCCCATAAAAGGGATAGAAAGAAGGGGTTTTTTTTTATGTTTAAAAAATTGAAACAAATGAATATTTTTGTATTTTTTAAGTTTGTCAATATTTTCCCCAACATTGTTGATAAGTTTCTTTTTGAAGCCTCGACAATATATTCATCAACATAATATTTGCAACATTGGGTAGACCTAAATCTCATTCCACCTATGTATCATATAAGCTAAATATTTACACTCGGAGACACATTTGACAAGATTGGATGTGGCATTATGAGTTCGCCAATCGGGTTTATAATCCCCACAGATTGTATCAAATCTTCGTTCATCTTATACCTTTTAAGGAAATCTCGATTCTCAACCGAATATGGGGACTCATGGCTGAGGAAGTTAAGTGAGTCAATCGCCTGCGATGAGTGTGGTCCTTCAAACTCTCCTAATTTGCATGGCTATTGATATACTAGAGGCTTCCCTCCAAGGACAGATTGTCTTGAACAAGATTCATATATGCTTCATTCCCTCACTACGAAGTGATTGAAACTATTTGCCGCATTTTCTGGGCATATAAGTGTGCTGAAGAATGTTGGGAACTTGTATCAAATAGTTGGCACCATGTCCTATCCAATAATTCCTTTTGGAAATCTACTTTACTAGTTGATGTTGACTACATAGTTCCTCTACACTACAAAGGTGTTGGTATTGTATTAGAATTTAAAGTTGCTTCATTGAATGTTCTTTGGAAGATTTAGATGCGAGGATGTCTTTGGAGGTTCTTTGTTCTCTGTCTCTT
>JASDQU010438830.1:107898-119465 GCA_032191745.1 Picea mariana | reverse complement strand
AAGTTGTTTGTTTCTTATGCTGCTTTATCAGCAGACACTGATGATGCTAATGCCTGGTTTATTGATTCTGGTGCTTCAATTCATATGTCATGTAATAGGAATTGGTTTGATACATATCATGAAAACATTAATGATGTTCATAAGATCTATCTAGGAGATGATAGGTCACATGAAAGTAAAGGGTATGGAGATGTATCTATGACTTTACCTACTGGTGAGGTGAAACAAATCCATAATGTAATGTATGTGCCAGACATAAAGAAAAATTTAATTTATGTATCCACCATTGCAGATCAAGATCTAAAAGTTGAATTTGTTAAGTCACAGTGTGTGGTGAAAGACATACAGGATCACTACAAAATCATTGCAAGAGGATTTAGAGTTGGAGGACTATATAAGCTTGATGTTACAAGGAGGGATCATCACGCGCTGGAATCCACAACTATGTCAATGGAAGAGTTATGGCATAAAAGGTATGGACACCTAAACCATAATGATCTTATGATGCTTCAGAAGAAAGAAATGGTAGAAGGTCTTCCAATGTTTAAAAGTGAACATGTTGAATGTGAAGGATGTGCATTAGGAAAACAACATAGAGAAGAGTTTCCTATGCACATAGACAAAAGAAAGTGAGAAATTCTTGAACTAGTGCATACTGATGTTTGTGGACCCATCCAAACTAGATCTCTTGGAGGAGCATATTATTTCCTTATCTTTATTGATGATAGAACTAGATACACTTGGGTCTATTTCATGAGAAATAAAAGTTATGTCTTTGAATATTTTAAGGAATTCAAGAATATGGTTGAAAAGAAAACAGGAAAGAGCATCAAGATTCTCAGGTTAGACCAAGGAGGGGAGTATACATCAGGGCCATTCATCAGGTATTGCAAAAATAATGGGATTCAACAACAGTTTACAGTGTCACATACTCCTCAACAAAATGGAGTAGCAGAAAGGAAAAATAGAACCTTGGTTGAATGTTCTCGCAGTATGATAAAAGATAAAAATCTTTCTAATGGTTTTTGGGCTAAAGCAATTAGTACTGCTGTATATCTAAAGAATAGGAGTACTACAAAAATTTTAGAGAAAAAAACACCTTTTGAATCTTTTTATGGATATAAACTAGAAGTGAGTCACTTGAGAATATTTGGGAGTAAATCATTTGCTCACATTCCAAAAGAAGATAGAAGAAAGCTTGATGCAAAGGCAATCAAATGCATATTTATTCGTTATTGTACAAAATATAAAGCCTATAATATGTTTAATCCTAACAAACATAAGGTGTTTGCAAGTAGAGATGTGTTGTTTCATGAAAATGCATATGAAGTACGAAAAGCATATAATTATGATGTGTGGAATCTACCTAAAGAAAATGAGGAAAATGATAATGAAAAAGAAGAAGAAGTCCAAGGAGAAGCTACAAGTATCGTAGATTCTACAAGTAGCCAGAGAACGCCTAGAAGAGGTGAAGGAACTCCACAAAGAAGTGAAGAACTAAGGAGGATAACAAGACAATCTAAGACCCCGGTCAGGTATAGAGACTATGCCTTAATAACTTAAGCTATGAATGTGGTAGAACCTTTAAATTATGAGCAAGCTAAAGACCACAAAGAATGGATGGATGACATGAAGGAAGAATATGAATATAATTAAAAATGAAACATGGGAATTGACAAAATTGCCTGAGAACAAAACCCCCATAGGATCAAAATGGTTGTTCAAATATAAATTTAATGTTGATGGTAGTATAGACAAATACAAAGCTAGATTGATTGCCAAAGTTTATTCACAAAAAGAAGGGATAGATTATGAAAACACTTTTGCTCCTATAGAAAAAATGAATACTATTAGATTAATGATTGCATTGGCTACCAAGAACAATTGGCAGTTGCATCAGCTAGATGTCAAGTCAACATTTTAGAATGGAGAATTAAAAGAAGAGGTTTATATTGTTCAACCAGAGGGGTTTGTAAAGAAAGGAAAAGACCATCTTGTATGCAAGTTGAAGAAAGATTTATATGGACTTAAACAGGCACCTAGGTCTTGGTATGAGAAAATTGATACATTTTTCTTTCAACAAGGCTTTATAAAAAGTAAAAGTGATCCAAACCTATAAATCAAGAAAGATAGAAATGGTCAAATTGCTTTGATTTCTCTATATGTGGATGATCTTATCATAACAGGAAGTGCTACTAGGATGATTGAAGAGATCAAAATAAAGTTGTCACAACAGTTTGAAATGAAGGATCTTGGACATTTACATTACTGTTTAGGTCTTGAGGTATGGAGAGAAAATGGTAAGACCTTAATCACACAAAGAAAATATATAAAGGAGGTACTCAGGAGGTTTAATATGAACACATGTAAGCCAATATCTACTCCATTAGAACAAAATGTTAAGCTCAACAATAATGATGACTCAAAAGAAGTGGATGGTACTTTGTATCGACAATTGGTGGGAAGTCTAAATTATCTCACCACAACCAGGCCAGATATTGCATATTCAGTTAGCATTCTTAGCCAATTTATGGCTAAGCCCCATGAGAATCATTGGAAAGCTGCAGAGAGAGTCCTTCGATATTTGAAAGGGACTATTGATTTTGGTATTGAGTATACTAGTGATTTTGATGTTGAGTTGACAAGTTTCTCAGATTTTGATTGGGCAGGAGATCCAGATGATAGGAATTCTACTATAGGATATGCATTTAGTATTGGATCAGGGATCGTGTCCTAGAGCAATAAGAAACAACCAACTGTTTCTTTGTCATCCACTGAAGCTGAGTACAAAGCATTATGCACTGCCACATATGAAGCAATTTGGCTAAGGAGGATACTTGAAGATGTTGGAGAAAAACAAAAAGTACCAACAATCATCCAATGTGACAACCAAAGTTCCATCAAACTAGCAAACAACCTAATGTATCATGCTAGGTCAAAGCATATTGAGACACACTATCATTTTGTAAGAGAAAAAATACAGTCAAATGAAATTGATGTATTCTATTGCAACACAAATGATAATGCTGCAGATATATTTACAAAGACTCTTGGGAAGTCTAAGTTTGTAATATGTAGAGATAAGATAGGTGTTGTAAAGGTTGTTTAATTAAGGGGGAGTGTTAGAAATTAATTAAACAACCAGTCCAGTAGTTGATAGAGATAAGCTTGTAATAAATGCACTGACTGCACCGACTTCGGTAAACTCTTGAAAGAACCAGAAACATCTAGAAGAAGTAATTCCAGCCATTGATCTTGAAACTAATCAACGGTGGAGCTCATCTCACCACTGTATAAATACTCATGCCTCTAATGTAATAGACAAGTTGTTTTGTATGTTCTTTGTGTCTCTTTGTGTGTGAGTTCTCTGATTCGTTCCTCATCTCTGCCTACATTATCATGATATTCTCCTCTTCTCATTGTTCTCTTTGGGGCTAATTACTACATTTTTCCAAATGGTTCAAAGATGAAACTACAACGAAAATGAATTTTTCTAGATCATAAATGAGACAGTCGCGACGGAACTTATGCTAAGATGTAATGAAAAGTCGGCGGAACGGGACGTATTTTGGAGTATAAAACATTGGTCATAAGATTGGGAAAAAAGAGAGATCAAATCAGGAAAAATCTGATTGAATAAAAAAATATTGGCGTTGTGTAACTGTATTACTAAAATGTTTTTTCAATTTGTATAAGAAATCACTATTTTTTGTTATTTAAAATTCATTTTTGAATGTAGAAAAGTTGAAAAATATTTAGGGTACTTTAATTATACAAAAAAATCACTTAAATCTGTAGATTTAGGATAAATGTCCCAAAACTAGAAAAAAATTATTTCACAAATATTTAGACTATGGAAAAATATTGAACAAAAAGTTAATCAAAATTGAGAAAAACATTGATTAAATCTGAAAAAAACATCATGACTTACCACTTGTGGCGTTCATCCAACTTGCCGATGGATGATAGTGTAAGGTTGTTTCTTTTCGAGAGATCCCTGGCTAGAGACACCACTCAATGGTATATCCAAATTAAAGGTTGTTCTTTTAGAAACTTCAATGACATGGCTATGGTGTTTTTAGCGCACTACCAACTGCCTATTTGATACAATATAGGAATAATTCTACTCACATATTCGATCATATACATGAGTGGCATCAAAGGTGTAGGATGATTAAGACTTATATTCTAGACAATCTCCTTATAGAGTGGTTCACCAAGTCCCTCTTACCACCCATTACCATGGATGTAACTATGACCACAGTAGCCACCGAGGAGCAAACCATTTTACGTGCTCAACATTTGGACTTGATTTATTCTCAGTCCGGTACTCTATATGACATCATTCCAAATTCTCCTCTCCCGTCAACTAATGCACTCCAACCCAACCCAGGGACCCATGTCGATGGTGTATTTGGTTCTATTTCACATGCATTTGTTAACCATTTATTTTATCAAATGGGTGAAATTTCCATTAAGTCACACCCATCATTTGTTGGCACTAATGCTCAAACTAATGCAATCCCGTCAGAGACCTTTGAGCTGAATTCCATGCATTCCACACAACCAAAAAATTGTCAATAATGTTGAGCAAAGAAAAAGAGGAATACTAAAAAATTCTAATACCGAGAAAGGGACTACATCTACCCAAAACACCTAGGAGGGATGCACTAAAAAAACACAAAAGAGTGTTTTTCCATGTGCGATTTGTGGGGAAGACCATCCCACTCACCAGTTCCCTCGAAAGGATGAGGTCCATATACTCTTGGCACAACAACGGGCACCCCATTATCCTATTGTGTTAACCCATCATTTCCCCCCTCAACCTAAAAACATGGTTTCCACAAATCCTTCCCCTCTTCAAGGGGGCATGGTCGGTACTCCTCACCATGAGGGGTCTTTCTCGAATGTCATCATTTTCATGTGTGACCATTCAATCAATTTGAAAATGTGAGCCAATAATTATGAGATTCTTGATTTTTCTCATGCTGCATTAGTGATGCAGAAGCATCATCATCAAAGTGCAAGTGGAAGACAACTCGGTGCACTAGCATGCATTTTGAAATGATTTTGAATTTAAGAAGCAAATATCATGCAAATATCTTGAAAAGATTGAAATTAAAGAACATAATTAATGCTTAGGACTTGAAACATCGCATGAGATCAACGGGGAATATATTTTCCTTTAATGTAGTAGCTTGCAGTACAGATTCAAAGCATTTGCTCTTATTTGTCTGTCTCAAACATTTATTGTAATAAATCCTTAGTAATTTAAAGCTTTTAATTTGATAGGATAGAACTAAGGTAGTCAAAGGGAAAATCTCTATGGGCTTGTTTTGTATAAATAAATGTATTGTATGCCCAAATGAGGATGTTGAAGATTATTGTAGTTGAGGTTGTTGTTGTGATTTAGCTGAAAGTTGCAGAGAGTTGTTGTTGTTGTTAAGAGTTGTTGAGAGATGTTGAAGATCATTTTATGAGTCCATGTACATATCATTTGAATGAATATAACAGAGAAGCGTTAGTCCAAATGTTTGGTTTTGATGTTATTGTGTCTATCTAAATGAATGAATGGTAGGCTTTATGTTAATTGCAATTCTTTGTTATTACTTGTTCTTATGTTATGAATCTATTTACATGGTTGAATGTATGAATCTATGAGATATTAGATAAGTTTCAATTGTTTCTCTTCTATGATCCTGTGCAGGGAGTGCATAGTGTCTGCAAGGTGTGTGTTGAAAGATTCTATTTTGTCTCAGAAGATCAGAAGAGATAGCGTAAAAATTTTGTTTGCAAGGAGTGCATAAGTGTCTGCAAGGTGTGCATTGACATAGTCTATTTTGACTTAGAAGTTTAGGATGGATAGCTTGAAAGTGTGTGTAGGAAGAAACACACTTAGATTCATATTCTTCAGAATGAGAAATTGGGCCGTATAGGAACTATTCTAGGGAGTGCATAGTCCCCCATCAAGAGTTAATTTGAAGGAAGCTTGTTTTAAGGTGTGTGTAGGGTCGATATCTAGCTAAGTATCGAAGAAGTCATTATGATAAGTTCAGATTTTGGAGAAGAAACAAGTTCAGGAGAGATAACCTGGAGCTTTGTATGCAAGGAATTCATATTGTCTGCAAGGAGTGCGTTGACAAAGTATTTTGACTTACGAGATTAGGAGGAGTAACTTAAGAGTATTTGTAGAAGAGTGTGAAGAACTGTTGCAATTTGTGCAAAGTCACCCACAAAGAAGTTAAGCTGTGGAGGAAGACTTATCGCAAGGATTACACAGGGTCAATTTCAACTTAGTGTCGAAGAAAACGCTCTAAGGAGTTAGTAGTTTGAAGGAAGAACAATCTCATAAGAGATAGTGAGGGATAGTTCTTCAATAGGAAGGAGCCCTTTAAGATTCCCCAAATTAGTGAGCAATATCTGATCAGGAGGAAGTGGTATCGATCCATACTATCAGATGTGGAAGAGTTGCATGGAGGTTAGCCATGGAGTCTTTCAACACTTCATAGTATGGAGGTTTGAAAGTGGTTTAAAGAGTGGGGATCGTCGAAACCCCAAATCCGCAAAGTAATACTAGCCGTTAGCTGTGAGGAGGATACGTGGTAGTAGATTGAAGAGTTCATGAGAAAGAACTCCTGAAGTATTTTGTGGAGCAAGAGCCAACTTCGCGATGTCGTGAAGAGCAAGGAGAATTGGATCATCACATCCATAGAGGACATGTGGGCGAGGCCCATGACTTTCAGAGGGAGATTCCTTTGGAGGAAAGGAGAAGGCAGAGTGTCCAAAACTCCCGAAGGCCGAACTAGTGGAGGAGATCATGACCATTGATCTTAAGTGGATGTGTTTTGTCACATTGCAGAGGGAAGATTCCAGTCGTTGATTATTGGAGCACATGGCAGTCGATTTATCGGTTCGGGTGTGAAGCACTTCGAGAGGAAAAGGAGTTGGAATGTTTGAAACTCCTAAATTCCGAAGTCCGAAGTGCCTTCCAGGGTTTAGCCCTAGGTCATAGCCCGAGTTCGTGTGTGGAGAGGGGCTAGCAGAAGGAGCTAGTGCCCAGAAAATTCAAAGTTCAAAGAGCGCTAAGAAAAGGGCCCACAGGTTCCATACGACCTATGCCTAAGGTGATAAAAGGGCATGTGTTAAGCCGAAAGGGGGGATAGTAGGGTCTTGACGAGCTAACTTGGGTAAACCTTGTGAATATCCTTGACCGGGATGTCGTACATCCCCTAGGAGGGAAGGGGGGCTGCATCAAGTGGTATCAGAGCGGAAATTTTCTTGCAAATAGAAGAAAAAGGTGAGAAGGTAAAAATGAAGTAGTCTAATAACATCCAGTGGTATCAGATACATCAAGTGGTAGTTGTGTAAAGGAGAAAATTTTAGCACAATTCCACCTAGAAGACATGCAGAGCCACCTGTAGCAAATCGAGCTATGGAAAGGGAAATGAGAGAAATTCGTGCAAGGTTAGATGTTATGGATATAGAAAAAAGTAGAGCACCTAATGTTGGATACATCAGTGATGCAGAGAATGAAGAAGTGGAAATTGAAGAAGTTGTAGTAGAATATGTTGCAGAGGAATGCTTGTTGAAAGTGGTTTTCAAGTTGGGAGCTATAGCATATATAGAAATCTTGATGTATGAAGGAAATTTAGATGCTGAATAATTGTTGGATTGGATAATATCAGTGGAAAAGTACTTCGACTATGAAGATGTCGATGAGGAGAAGAAGGTGAATCATGTTGTCACAATATTAAAAGGACATGCAACGTTGTGGTCGGATGAACTGCAGGTTGAGATAAGATGCAAGGGAAAGGAAAATATCAAGAATTGGGACATAATGGTAGCCAAGTTGAAGTCTAAATTCATACCCAAATATTACCAGATAAATCTGTTTAGGAAGTTGCATAACTGAGACAGAAGGGAATGACAGTGAAATAATACATAGAGGATTTCTACAAGTTGAACATTAGGGTTGGAGAGAGAGAGAAAGATGATGAAAATGTTTCTAGGTATATAAATGGCCTGAGATATGAAATCCAGGATGAAATCAACATGATGACAGTGATGACAATGGAGGATGATTATCATATTGCACTGAAGATAGAGGTGAAGTTGGCCAGAAAATAGAGCCAACGAAGCAGAGGAAGAAGTATGAACAAAGGCAAGAGAATTTTCCATTATAGGGCACAAAATCCCAAGGTTGAGACTGTGAAACAACTTAGTCACTCAGAAAGAGGAGGAATCTCCCAAGGGAGAAATTATGGTGGAAGAAACTCTTTTCCTCGAGGAAGAGGAAGAGGCAGAGGTGGATAACAGAAGTGTTATGCCTATGGAAAGACACTACACATGTCTTGGTAATGCCCCGAGAGAAAGAAACAAGGAGGAGCAGGTGAAGCTCAAATTTTGGAAGTGTAGAAGTGGAATGTTGAAGTAGAAGGTTCTCTTGAAGCTAGAGCTAAAGGTGGAAAAACTAGTGTAGAGGAATGATTTTTTCAGAACTTCTTGCAAGACTAAAGATAAAGTATTCAAGGTCATAATTGATAGTGAGAGCATTGATAACTTAGTATCTGCATAAATGGTGGATAAATTGGAGATGGAGACAACTACACATCCGAGTCCATATAGAGTTTCATGGTTGCATAAAGGACACCAGGTAATGGTAATTTAACAATGCCGAGTTGAATTTAAGATAGGCGGATATAAATATGATATTTTGTGTGATGTAATTCCCATGGATGTATGTCATGTTTTGTCGGGGAGACCATGGAAGTATGAAAACAATGTCATTCATGATGGGAGAACAAATACTTATACTTTGGAGAAGAATGGTATGACACACATGTTACTGCCAATTGAGGAAAATAAAATAAAGGAAGAAGTCGACACAATTATACTTCTCATGAGTGGGAAGGAACTCGTGAGTGAAGTCAATAAGGAACAGGAGATGTAGGTTTTTGTATTCAAGAAGCCTAGAGTCATCCGTACAAGCACTTATGTGGATGATCTACTAAACAAATTTAAGAGTTGTTAGAAACTTTTGTTGACATAGTAGTGGATGACTTACTTAGCTTATTGCCACCCATAAGGAGTATCGACCATCACATTTATCTAATACCATTAGTGAGTCTGATGAACAAATCAATGTACATATTGACACCTCGACATAATGAGGAGGTAAAGAGAAAAGTTCAGGATTTGATGGAAAAAGGGTTAGTCATAGAAATCTTGAGTCCATGCACACTAGCAACTATGTTTAGTCCAAAGAAGGATGGAGGATGGAGAATGTGTACAGACTCAAGAGCCATAAACAATATCACCATCAGGTACATGTTTCCTTTTCCAAGGATGGATAACTTAATGTATTTTTTGAGTGGAGCATATTATTTTTCAAAGATACACCTGAAAAGTGGATATCACCAGATAAGAATGAGAGAAGTTGATGAGTGGAAAACAACCTTCAAAACAAATGAAGGGTTGTATGAGTGGCTTGTTATGCTGTTTCACTTAAGAAATGCCCCAGGTACTTTTATGAGGTTGATAAATAAGGTATTGAAAGATTTTATTGGTAAGTTAGTGATTGTATATTTGGATCATATATTGGGCTTCAGTAAAATTGAAGAAGAGCAGCTGGGGCATTTAACATTAGTGATGAGAAGATTGCAGCGAGAGAAGTTGTTGATAAATATGAATAAATCCTCTTTTATGAAAAAAAAACTCATTTACTTGGGTTTTGTGATCTCTTCAAATGAATTGAAGATGGATCCAGAGAAGGTGAGAGTAATCATAGAATGGCCATGGCAAAGAAGCATATTTGAGGTCAGAAGCTTTCATGGACTAGTGTGTTTTGTTGATTAAGGTTGGTTGTCATTGATGTCAACCCTTGAAGAAAGACCCATAGCACAAAGGTTTGGGTAATGGACCCAATATTTTTTGATGTAAATATGACTCATTATTGTTTTGTCATTGTTGATAAGAAGTAAATACGGATGAACTCTAAAGTGGTTCCCTTATGGTGAAATCCCTCACGGGAAGATGCTTTGTGGAGTAAGATAACCCATGCTTAATTATGGAATAATGAGATGAAGGAAAGTGATTTTGTCCAAGAAAATATCCTATATGGATAGTTCTTGTCATTTCATTTCTGGTGGTATGTGGAACGTCACATAATTCCTCACAATTAGAGAGTTATGGCCATGAGAAGTTGGAGACCCCAGGTTTGGGTAATGGACCCAAGTTTGTTTGATGGGTAACGATATGAGTTATGATATATTTTCAGATAATACTATTCTATATGGATAGTACACGTCATGACATTTCTGGTGGTATGTAGAACATCACATAACTCCTCACAGTTTGAGAGTTATGGCCTTATGAAGTTGGAGGACCCTTATATGTTATCTAGAAGCCCCAAAAGATCAAAGTAATCAAAGTGGTTTAATAGATTTTAAAAGGTAAATAATAAAGTGAAGTGATGAGTGTATTATAATAAAAAGTGAATACAAAATAAATTATTTCAATAATAAATTTAATGGATAAATTAGAAGTGGACCCAACCCTAAAATAAGGAAAGTGGGCCAAGTGACCTAGAAGATGTTTTTAAGGAGGCTACTTGGAGAGTATAAATAAGAGGCAAGGATCTCTCATTTGAATCACACTTGAGAATATTGAATATCTATATGTGTCTGAGGTAAACAAGGATATATAAACCGGAATTCTGAGTGAAGGTGAAGAAAAGAAGGACAAAATGCAAGGAAGGATAAATTCTTTTGATGGTGCTTTCTAAGGTATGTTATTTTCAGGTCATCTCACCATTTTCGCTATAACTTTTTTTCTATAATGATTCAGAACATGAAATTGCTATGAAAATGAGAAAAAATATCTAAGTATCTGTGAAAACAAATTCATCTTGTGGGTGGTTGTATTTTTGGAGTTACACTTTATGGAAAATAGGGTTTGTGGCCAGTCCTGAAACTAGTCAAAATCAGGTGTTTTGGGTAAAAATGTCATAACTTCTTAATAACAGATCCAAATTCAGTGATACCAAATGTGTTGGTTAGGGTACAATATGTAGTATGTTTTGTAACATTTTCAGATCATTTCATCAAATATTTTGTGCAGGGAATGCTCTACAAGGTCACTCTCTAGAATAAGCCAGAATTCAACAAGGTATCTCATTTTTTCTATAACTCCTTTTATGAGAGGTTCCAAGTAGTGACACTTGGAGGAATTGCACAAAACACACTGAAGAACATTTTGTATCAGTTTCAGATGTTTATACATTATACTTTCAAATTTATGATTACCTCAAGTTAGGGTTGTTGACTAATCCAAAACTAGGCATGTGAGACTAAAGAAAAGTTTGATAAAAATGCTAGTCTCTTGTTTTTAAAAGTTAAGGAAGGTTTGAAAGAATGTGATCATATACACCAGGTCTATTATAGAGCTACAAATCAGATTTGTATGATGAAATTGATGAGGGATTTTGGTTGTGGTACATGTTGAGTACATGGTTGAGACAAGTAGTTGATGAGTTGGCGCACATACATGAGGTGTATAGTTGATGATGT
>JASDQU010438830.1:83951-96862 GCA_032191745.1 Picea mariana | reverse complement strand
CATATATATATATATATATATATATATATATATATATAATATAATTTATAAAATATTTGATAAAAATATGTTTATTAAGAAGAACTACTAAAAGTAAAATACAATTTACTAGCCTGTAAAAACATGAAATTTAGGAAATGGAATCATATTTTGGATTATACATAACATTTGTTTATGAAAAATATTTATAAATTTACAAATTCCATTTCTTATAATAATGGTAATGGTATGTTACTTTTCCTTTAAAATATAATGTATATGTTCACTTGAAACATTGTTTTAGTATCATAATGACAAAATTTATTGAAATAAATTTGGGAAGTTGGATATGCCAATTAATTCTTATTCTTGAAAAAATACACTGCTGAAATACTCAAGTCAAATAAAACCACCAGTACTAAGATAATGTTATTATGATAAAATCATGGCTCTAGTAATAGGGATGATGGCTCACTGAGATAAATAGAACAAACGCAACAAAGTTTGATTACTGAAAGACCCATATCTAACACACTTTTCGAGGTGTAAGGGTCTTTCCTTAAGAAAACGTATGTATACGATCTTATCTCGACTAAATATCATGTACACGACCTCTATTATCTCTTCTCCTTGACCTAATCTCTAGATGGAAGTCATTCTCCACCTATCAAATATATCCTTGAATCATCATCCTTCATGATCCAAGAGTGTCTCTCACATAAGTGTATGCAACATGTATGGACTCCTTCACCCTAGCCTTGTTTTTATCATCTTGACTTATGACCTAACCTTTTATTTGTAAAATGATTTTGATAAATAGTTAAAATTTTGGGACATCTAAGATTATATAACCCTCTTTTAAACCTAAAATTGAAAATTGAAAATTGAAAATAAAGTGTTTAGAAATATTTGAAGTGATGAAAATACCAAGGACAAAAGAAATTATGTTATTATAATAACACTACCATTACATGATCATATTTCCTACCATAATAATGTTGCAAAGCTTAAGTAAAAAATGGTGAATCCTAAGTTAAAAACTAACATCTATGAATTGTATAGTAAAATTGATAAGAAAAAATGGTGATTCCTATGTGAATAAGTAACATGTATGAGGTAATTAAAAAATGGATTCTTTAAAAAAAAAAATTGAAACCAAAGTATAGTCTATGTAATTTAGAAAAGACTAAAAATGGAATTCATTTCCTTTTAAACTATTCTTAAAACAACTATATTCAATGCTTTTTTAGTGATATATATAATGATGATTTGATTCACAAAATCATAATATAATCTTAGAGACTTTGCTTTGTTGTGAAAATAAACTTAGATCAAAACAAATTTTCAAATAAATAATTTCAAAATTTTCCCTTCCTCATTTTCATTATTCACTGTATTGTTGTTTACATGATATAGAGAGGATGTTAAAAGACATCATTCTATTTTGATGAGAAAGGAACATGAATAACTAAGATCATTTGTTTAATATATTTAAATTTATTATTATATTTTTAAATATTTAATTTTTAAGAAAATTTTAACTAAATTATTAAGACAAAATTTATTATAATATTGATGATTATCATTGGCTATAACCAATGAAGTTATTAAGTAAAATATTGAAAAACATATTAAATATGGTTTAGAATAACATTTTTATAACTAATAAAATTATTCAGTAAAATATTGAAAAACATATTAAATATGGTTTAGAATAATATTTTTGGTTAAAATAAAAGTATTAAGATTTTTATGATTTTCTTAAGTAATAAATAAAAAAATTATGAAACTAGGTAAAGGTAAAGTCATATCTTAAGTCTTAAAAGTAGAGAAAGTTAAACGTAGAGAAAACTAACGTATAATATTCATCTTCAACATGTTGTATTTTTTTTTGTCATTGTCCAGGTAGTGTTAATTAATTTATTATATAACCGTTTTTTTAATTAAGTTATTATATAACTTTTTTAGTTTTTTTAGTTATATAATTAATATTCATCTTCAACATGTTGTATTTTTTTTTGTCATTGTCCAGGTAGTGTCAATTAATTTATTATATAACAGTTTTTCTAATTAATTTATTATATAACTTTTTTAGTTAAATTTGAAAGAGGTTTTACTATGAAAGTCAAGATTATTATTTTAAATTTTGAAATTATTCATGTTTTCGTTTATTTCATTTAGTAATGTAAAAATAAGAATTATTTAACCATAATAATAAAGTTTGTTTAATTGTTTTAAGTTTTAGTTTTATAAGTTTGATTGAAGATATAAAATAGTCAATATGTTGAAAACCCCATTCACACTAAAATAATATAGATTTAATCACTTAAATCTACAGATCTAATACACTTTATAAACTAAAAAAAAATCTAAAAAAAAAAAAAACTTAAATGTTTAGACTAAGAATAATAATACAAACCACAAACTTCATTTTATTTTGAATTTTCAACTTTCAGATAATAAATTATTCAATTATAATAATTTAAACTAAATTTTATTTAATTTTGAAATTTTAAAATTTCAAATATATTTTTGGATTGATAAACATTTCTCCATTTTTTTCGGTGGGGGAAGGTTTTTTGAAAGAGTTTTCAGATTTATCAGCTTTTTCAAAGCTTTTTCGGATTCGATCAAATTTTTAAACTTTTTCGGATTTAACCTTTTTTTCAAAGCGTTTCTGAATTTTATCTAATTTTGAAATTTTGAAATTTCAAGTATTTTTTCTGGATTTATCAACTTTTTTCTTAGGATTTATCATATTTTTTTCAAAGATTTTTCGATTTGATCAACTTTTTAAGCTTTTTCGGATTTATCAGCGTTTTCCGATTTGATCAACTTCTTGTCAAATCTTTTCTGATTTGAACAGCTATTTCCCGATTTGATCTAACTTTTCTCCAAATCTTATAAGTAATATTTTATACTCTAAAAGTACGTTCTGGTCTGCCGACTTTTCATTACATGTTAGCGCAAGTTCCATCACAGCATTGTCATCTTATAAGTAATGTTTTATAAGTAATTTTTTTTTCTCATCGTAACCGCTGGATAAATCTCTAAACAGGTTTTCAATTAGTGTTTTCTTTGGTTTTGACGCTTTGTAGGTTTTTCCATTATTTTTGCTTTTTGTTTTTTCTTATTTCCATTCATTTCGTAGATGGTTTAATTTTACAAAGATGTTTTTTTTGGGTTATTTCTGTTGGTTTTGTGGTTTAGTAGATGGTCTAATTTATAGGCATGGCTTAATTTTTGTTATTTTGTTATAGGATTTATTTTAGAATTTTGTTTGTTCTTTATAGTTTTTCATTATTTTAGTATTATATTATTACTTATTATAATATTATTTACATGATTTTTAAACTTTTGATATAATATGGTTTATAGTATTAATATTATAGTTTTTTTTTTTAAATAAAAAAGGGGACGGAACCTATTATATTAACCAAAGCATAATACAACATATTCGGGGATGCCAACTGTCCCGCCATGGCAGGAAACCGAGACAGCTGGACATCCTTGTCCACATGTCAACATGTTTGCAGAGCAGGGTGACTGTTTCAAAAATGACAAAACTATTTCCCGCCCGTAGGAAACCGGAAATAGCAAAATTGATACCAGCGTATGCAACTATGTCTATAATGCAAAGAAAACTGACTATTATCAGACCAAAGCTAATGAGACCAAACCAGAAACAGAGCTGGAGCATAATCATCAGGTGACCTCGGAACCCAGGAGCGCGTCGGCAGCTTCAGTATGCCTCCATCGAGCAGGGAAGACGTACACTCGGGCGCAAGTGGGACACTGCTTCTTCGGCGTGGCCCTGGAGTGCGCTGCGAAGAACAGGTCCATTCGTTGCTCCAGTCGCTCGATACGGAAGACCTGGTCCGCGAGGAGGTGGCGCACTTCAAACAAGAGGCTGAGGTAGTCCGCGTGGGGTGGGGAAGACTGTGGTGCAGGGTCGGGGTGGTTGGGCTCAGGAGGCGCCTCCTCCTCCACATAGCAAGGCGTGTAAGGCGCCTCGTTGTCCGCGTGCCCGTGCCCCTCTGTTGCCCCTGCAGTGCTGTCGGCTCCGTCGTTCAAACCAGAATTCCAATGCCCTGGGACCGAAAACTAGGTATAAGCGGGGAGGTTCTCCTGTCTTTCGTCCGGGGGAGCCTCTTCAATAATTGCCTTGCCCCGCGACCTCCTCCTTCTGGCAGCAATTGCCATAGATTTTTCGAAAGCTTCCTTGCGCTTACGCCGTGACTTTGCGGCATACCAGGCCGCCCCCCGTCTCGGAGTGCCCCGGAGCCGAGGCATGGCAGTGCCCAGTACTGAAGCGCTCAGGCCGCTCGGCTTCTTGGGGTTAAAGAGCGTGACCCTGCTACGTAAAGAAATTCGCGAGAGCTTCTGGCTGAAGAGCGAGATCCTGCATGCAATGAACCATAGAAAGGTGGTGGTTTCGATATACACCGCCATGACTGCATGCATTAAACGCACTGAACATCGAACCTGGGAGCTGGTACCTTCACATTGCGCGAACACCCTCCACATTTGAATGCGCTGTGGTGGATTCATGGCGTATTAACTACGAGCTTGACGTGAACCTGTGGGGACTGTGCCTCCCTGTCCCGCCTCGGCGCCACGTAGTCGATCTTGCTACGCTGTCACCCCATCCGGGGAAGTATTAATATTATAGTTGATTCAATAGGTTTTTTCCTTTTTTTTTGAATTGGTTTTGTTTAGGATTTTAGTTTTTCTATATTGTTTTAAGATTTTTTTTTCAGTTTTTTTCTATATTTTTATCATATTTTAATATTATTTAATATTTCAATATTAATAGATTATATTATTTGTTTATAGTATAATACTAGAAACAATCACTTTATAAAATGATTGTTGCTAGTTCACCACTGACATACCTTGGAACAATCATTATTTATCATATTAATAATTAATGTATTACATTATATATATATAATAATAATAATAATAATAATAATAATAATAATTTATTTTTAAGGTCACGATCAAGCCAGACACCAAACTAGTGTATGAGACCCAACAATTTCATATATATGTATAGTGTATAAATGTGATGTATTAATTAATCAAAACGTTAATGCATTATTAATTAAATCATTGTTAAGGTATTTTTATTTTTTTAAAGAGAGAGCGGATCCTGCTATATTATATCATAAACAAAAAGAAACATTTGTCCTTAGGCTGTCAGTTGTTCTGCATAAATAGCAAAATCCAGAACAATTGGCAGCCCTGGATAACCATGTCCAAAAGAGGCAGATCACCATTTGCCCTGCCCAGAGGAAACTAGGACAAGCGACGACCTATATTCCATGACAGCTAAAACTGAAAATAAACTAAACATAAAAGAGTTTGAACTGACTGAAATTGTAACCAGATCCTGAGCATCTAACCATAACCAGAAGGCAATCCTAGCAAAGAAATTACCCGTTGAGGTCTTCATTGTGCAGTTTGTTCTGAGATGGAAGGGCATAGAGTCTCACACACGTTGGACATCTTTGATTTGTTGGCACGTTGGAGAAAGACGCATAAATCATGTCTATGTGTTGGCCCATGAGTGTGCCACGGTAGACCTAGTCTTCCATCTGGCACCTCAAATCAAACACCAAGTAAAGTTGTTCTAGGTGGAAGAAGGGCAGAGGGGCATGCCACTAGTTAGTGTTATCATGATAGGAGGTGGCACAAGGACCTCACCACCCTCCTTTGACATGCCACCCCCCACTTCCTCGCTTATTCCAGCCTGCATTCCCTCCTTTACCTTATCCTATTGGTCTGTCCACACGCTCCTCTCGTCTGCCTCGTCCTCTTCTCCCATCCCTGTGCTACTGGGGTCGCCTTCGTGCTCTGAGGCTTTAAAAGGAGCATAACCCACCAAGATTGTGTCATCCTGAGCGACCATTTTAAGGCACTCTTCTGGGAGCTCCTCCTCAATGTAGAAGATAGGGAATTCCTCCATTAGTGAGTCCATGGTTCTTGTACTATGGTGAGCCGCTCTAATTGCCTAAGTTTATTTGTCAGGGAAGCTGGTTGGAGGCTGCTAATTCTCTGGCACAGTGGAGAGAATAAACTCTAGAGGGAGCTATATGAGCTCCTCTGGGATGACCTGCTCCACAAACATTTATGGAGGTGACCCGACCATCCTTTTTCTTCCATCCCTGCAGGAAATCTGATCTCTCTGAGTGTGGACAATTGAGAGAGCCTTTGCAGCCATTTCTATCTTGCAGCCACGCTCTACCAGGCCGGGTCATGCCACAGATATCCTCGCTCCCAAGGCATAGAGACGATGATGTTAATGGCGAAGTTGTAGAAGGTGTTGCAATGGCTGCTCCCAAGCTCAAGACTGCTAGCCTGTGCAGACAAAAAACAGAATGAGGAAATCTGATGCAGAGTTGGATGATAACCAGGAGGTGCGATGGGACAGTTGCCATTATCGCCTCCCTAGCATTGAATTTCTTGTTCTTCGAACTGTTCACGCGAGGGAGAAGTCCTATGGCTCCTGGTTGGCAATTATGGATGGCTCCCATTCTTATTGACGAGGGGATGGGAGCCGACCATCCTTATTTATGGCCTGGTCAGGCCTGGTGCGACGTGGCACTTGAGTGTTGTGTGTCACCCCATCCGAGGTAAACATTGTTAAAGTATTAATATACAAATGTAATACATTAAATATGGCAACACATGCATTAAATATATTTAAAGTATTTATTTACATTACTTTATAATGTATTATATTAATTGTTTGATACATTAATAATGTAATCCATTACATTACATTAATCATTATTCATTATGTGAATAAATTATTAATTAATACTTTGTTAAACTATTAATATACAAATATATTACATTAAATACATCAACAAATGTATTAAATATAATAAATACCTTAATAAAGTACTAGTGCACTAATAATACATTTATAATGTAGGAATACATATTAAAATATTAATACATTAATAATGCATTATTACATTCATAAACCAAATAACATTTAACTCATTAAATGCATTAATAAATACATTACTGAAATATTTATACACTAAAACATTAATAAAGTAGTAATATATTGAACTTAATAATGTTAATAATACATTATTAAAGTAGTTATACATTAATGCACTAATTGTCATTAACCATGGTTGACCATGACAATGGTTCAATATGGTTGATTGGGGTTTATTATGGTTGACCATCCCCAAGGCTCACCTTGGTTGACCATGTGGATATGATTATGGTGGGCCATGTTGAATATGTTTAACAAAATTTTACTACGAAATTACTACATTGCAATGGTGATTATGTTTTGTTTATCACATTGTAACATTAGGCTTTGTCACATTGAGTCATCATTAGGTTATGTCACATTGTGACATTGGGTTTTGTCACATTGTGACGACAAGGAAATGTTCATCACATTGTGACAAAAGGGAAACGTTCATCACATTGTGATGAAAGGGAAATGTTCATCATGTTGCGACGACAGGGTAGTGTTCATCATACTACGAGGACAAAGATATGTTCATCACATTGTGATCATCATATATGTTCGTGACATTACAATTGACATATATGTTTGTCACATTGTGACGTTCACATATGTTCGTCACATTACAACATTACTATTTTTTAGCATTACTACATTGCAATATTGATTATGTTGTGTTCATCACAATACAACATTATGTTTTTTTGTCACATTGTGACATCAAATTTTATTCATCACATGAAATTGTATGGTTATGGTCATCAAATAACAATGAAGAGTTTTTGTTTCTCACATTATGGTGTTGGAATAAGTTTGTCACAGTTTGATAGAGGTATATGTTCATCACATTGCGACATTGGGGAATGTTCATCTTGTTGCAATGTTGGTCTATGTTTGTCACATGATTACGTTAGGTTGTCTACATCACATTGCGACAATGGGTTGTGTTCATCCCATTTCGACATTTGGAACGGTATGTCAGAATGCGACATCAGGATATGTGTGTCAGATTACAATGTGAGGATGTGTTTTCACATTGCAACGACAACTCAATGTTCATCACATTATGAAATACGTTTATGTTCATCACATTGTGATGAAAGGGATATGTCGTCAGATTGCAATGACATGGATATATTCAACACATGACGATCTACGTATATGTTTGTTGCATTGTGATGAGAAAGAAATTGTCATCACCTTGCGAAGACAAGGACATGTTCATCATATTGCGATGACATGAACATGTTCATCAAATTGCGACGACAAGGAAATTTTCATCATACGACGACGATACGGCTAAGTTCATGACATTCTAATCGACATATATGTTCGTTACATTGTGATCAACACATATGCTTGTCACATTTCAAATTCCATATATGTTCGTCACATTACGAAGTCCATATATGTTCTTCACATTGTGACATTACTATGTTTGGTAGGTTGCAACATTTCTATGTTAGACACATTGCGATGTATGGAAATTTTGTCACATAGTGGCTTTAGGATATGTGTGTCACATAGAAACAAGAGGAAATATTCATCACACTGTGACGAGAAGACGATGTGCATCACATTGCGACGATTGTAATTGTTCATTAGATTGTGACATAACTATCCACATTGGGATGACATCCCTATGTTAGTCAAATCACGACGTCAATTTATGTTCAACATATTGCGACGTTACTATATTCAGTATATTGCACCAAATAATGCAAAGATAATCAGTACATTTGGGATCTTGGGAGATATAATCAACATGATCATGATATTTCTAAACTCGTTGGTGTACTCCTATACACTCTGACCTTGCTTCTTCCTGAAGTAGTGCCAACAGATCCATTGGTCCTCTACATACCTGATAAGGTAGAATTGGGACATGATAAGGGATTTGAAGTATTTCCATCTAGTTACTGGAAGATCCCCTTCTATCCTAAGTGTTTTTGTATGGCTTTCCAATCAAGTTAGAGCACGACCTTCTAATTTCATTCTTTCAAATGATATTTTTTGTTCTTGGTCTATATGGTGAATGTTGAAATAAATTCTAGTTGTTGCAACCAATGATTTATTTTTAATGCATGGCTCTCACCTTGGTATGGTTTTATGTCCATTTTTTATTCCATCTTGAATAAAGGCTCAGGTTGTTGTTTTAATTTGCAATTTATTTTTTAGTTCCTATTTCAATATTTCTAGCCTATAATAATCTTTATGCTCTCTTATACAAAAACTGATAATGAGGTTCAGGGCTCTTCTATTACAGTCATGGTGTAACTCTATGATCTTATTCATTTCATCTCTAATGGATTTCATATCTAAGTTCCAAACTATTTATCACGATGTTTTCGATAACTTTTTTTCTAGCTCTCTAAAAGTAATATTAACTCTTGCATAGTTTTTTTTGCGTTGACTATTTCTTTTCTTGGCTTTATTTTTCGAGTGCTGAAAAGAAATCTCCATTCTTAATATTCTATTGTTTATCTTGTAAAAACATCAATTTATTGTCGAGCATTGCTTGAAGAATTCCTCTTTAACTTTATTTGAAGCTTGGCCTCTCTATCTTCTTTACATTTTTCTTAAGTTCATACAAATTGTCTAGGGTTATTTTGCTATGTTTCCCTCCTAAATTTTGATATTTGTGATAAATTGTATTGAAAAATAGAAGGCAAAAGAAACTATGCACGTGATTTATGGTTTGGTTTTTAGAATAATTCAATAAATCATCAATCTACCACAAATATCACTTTAAGGAAAAGACGTAAATTATGGATTTATGGTATGGTTTGTACAATAATTCAATAAATTATCAATCCACCACAAATATCACTTTAAGGAAAAGACGTAGAGCTGAAAAGATGCATTAAATAAAAAACCACAGAGCGGTAAACCATATTATAAAATCAATTTAGACCTAAACTTGTTAACGATTACTTACATATTTCTTGCCCCCACAAAGTTCCAGGGTTCACAGCGAGCACATTCGTTGAGCCACACACAACCATTATTAATTGTGTAAAAAAACAGGAATGCCTCTAGCCACCTTAATTGTACAGTGATCAATCAATTTCATCTATTTTCCAATCACCAAGTTTACTAACTCATTAGGCCATATCTTTTCAAGAAAAGACAAATGAAATAAATTGTGAGTATAGAATGTTAACTATGACAAAACCTAATGCGTGATAGAGTTGGTCTTGTCTATTTCCAATAGATTTCACAAAGTAACTTGTAGCGCCATGTAGCGTTTCAAGAAAAGAAAATTAAATGAATTGTGAGTATGCAAGGTTAATTATCACAAAGACTACAGCCTGACATCTTTGGTTTCTTCTCAGGTTGGGTGCAACATGTCAACAGTTTCTTCCCATCTTGCGTACAACATGTCAACAACCAAGGAGAGGTCCACTGACAATGTAGTGCAATGTCCGGTAGTTATCTATCACTTCCAAAGGTTATTTGTCCGTTTTAAATCACAATTTTTAAGTGGTATTATTAGTTTATTATGTATTCAAAAAATAAAAGTCATATTATTACTGTGGAAAAAATCAATGGGAAAGACAGATCACAATATAAGATCGCATAAATTATCACTACACAGAGACGAAATCACAAGACATGTCAGCAATGAAATGGAAACCACACAGTACTGAAGAGAAACAAGAAGGCTATTGAAGTCCACAATAAAGGCTATCAGGTGTTAATCCGAGCATGGATAAAGTTACCAAGCACATGTCACGTTGTTGTATCACAGTGTCGGTCGATATTTTCTTTGCTTTCAGAAAATAACTTTGCAAATCACACCATCTGTTTTTACTAAGCATTCCCATCTTCAAAGGAAATGTGGCTTCCTGAATATTTTACACACACACCAAATGCAAACAGAATCAACATTTTTGGGTTTTTCGTGAGCGATTGCGCTATATGAAATCTTCGTTTAAACCAATTGATGTATTCAGTGGCTATTCGCACAACTTCTCTTCTCCTTTTCACAACCATTACAAGATTAAAACACAAATTCAGAAATTGAATCATGCACTGTCCATTTTAATCTACTCTACAATATTCCAACTTTCTACTAAGATAAATCATAATACAAAATACATAATGCGGAGATGGAAATAGTATCGAGGATGCAACTAAATGGATTGTAGAACTTCCTAACGTGTATTTACGCGTGGAATAAATTACATTTCATGGTAATTAATTATAACACATGGCTTTGGAATCACTGAAACATGTAAATTAAACGGTTGCGTTCCATTTCTCTCCATACGATTTTGTGCAAATATCTTAATCTCTGTTAATCGCTTACTCGTCGCAATCAGTTTACTTGTAGTGGTGGCAGAAGTAAAAGTAAGTTTTAAATATAGTTAAGTAAATGTAAAAAAGTAAACACATAAACATATGTCTTTATAATATTTATAATAGCTAGAAAGTTAATGATTGAAGTCATAGCCATTTATTTCTTGTGAGCAAAAAAATATTCTAACCATATTTAATCTTGTTCATAAAAAACTTATTAAGCACTAAAACTTTATTAAATGTGTCCATTTCTAATAAGTATGCTTAATTATTTAGTTAATCTTAAAGATTAGGTTAAAGGTTTTTGAGTTAAATGTGAGATCTCTTATAATATTTTTTGGATTAGTTTTTCTCTATATAGATTATATTGCTTGTTTGTTTAATATTATTAAATATTTCAATATTAATAGATTATATTACTTGTTTTTTTATATAGTATAATATTATTTAGTTAGTTTTAAAGGTTATGTCAAAGACTTTTGAGTTAGATGTGAGTCTTTTCTCTAGTGAAGTTGGAGAGGTCTATATGTTGTATAGTAATTTTTTTATATTTATATTATATTTATGTTTTTTTATTAGGGTAATTATTTAGATTTTTATTTTATATTCCTATAATTTATTGCTTACTTGTCTAATTTTGTTTTCACTTTAAGTTTCCTCTTTTTTTTTTTTTTATTTTGCACACTTTTATCATGATGATAAATTTAATTGGTGATGTGAAACATTAACGACACTTATAATGACCATTATAAAATTTTGAAACATGTGTTATAAGTATATTATTATAATGACTATTTTTTTTTTAAAAAAATTAGTATTGTGTAAATAAAATATATAAAACAAACATTACTTGTATGAAATAATCTTAAATATTAGGGTTAATTTATAATTTTTTGTTCAATAGATATACAAATACATTTATTGTTGTGTAAACATAAAACTATTATACATTTGTATGAAATAATCTTAAATATTAGGGTTAACTTATAATTTTTTGTTTAATAGGTATACAAATACATTTATTGTAGTGTAAACATAAAACTATTACACTTTGTGATTGGTTTAATATTGTTCAAAATTTAAATGTTACTAAATACTTTAATCCTAATTTAAAAATTAGTTAAAAATTATTTAATTATAATTTTTAAATTAATCAAAAGTTTCTTAATTTTAATTTTTAAATTAATTAAAAAAAATTTACTTCTTTGATTTTAATCATTATTCATTATTCATTGTCTCTTCTGACATGAGTTATATTAGTAATTAAAGATTTTTTTTAAAACATTAACGTGACATGATAGGTTACCAAATTTTCCCTTCAAATAATATAACTTATTTGACATTGATACCAAATTTAGGAGAGATATCATAATTCAAGTTTTTTTAAATAATTTCATATATTTCATTCATAAATAAAAAATTAAATAAATTAAGGTTAATTAAAGTAATGACTTTATTATGTATTTTGTATATCTCTTGATAAATAGTGTTGAGCTTAGTCTTTTTTATGATCAAAATTTGTTATTTCACATATCTATTTTAGTTGATTTTCTTAACTTTGAAAATTATATATATTTAGATTTGCAATCAAAAGAACAACCTAAGATTCTATTAATTGGGTTTATCTTTT
>JASDQU010438830.1:58518-69324 GCA_032191745.1 Picea mariana | reverse complement strand
ACAGATCTGTCATAAGTTACTTTAAAAAAGGATGACATTAAATACAATATTAAGTTGGTAAACATAAGTTATATATATATGATAAAATTTATAAAGTATTTGAGAAAAATATGTTTATTAAGATGAATTATTAAAGGTAAAACACAATTTATTAGAATGTAAAAAGATGAAATTTAGGAAATGGAATCATATTTTGAATTATATATAACATTTATTTATGGAAAATATCTGTAAGTCTGGAAATTTCATTTATTATAGCAATGGTAATGATATGTTACTTTTCCTCCAAAATATAATGTATATGTTAGCTTGAAACATAGTTTTAGTATCAAAATGACCGAATTTCTTCAAACAAATTTGGGAAGTTGAATATGCCAACTAGTTCTTGTGGTCCTCTACTATTTTTTGTGTTAAACAAGTGTGTGATTATTGTTGATAACCTCTTAATCCAACACATAGGTATCTTGTCATGAAGTGATTTTCTTAGTGCAAATGAAGTTACCAACTCACAAAACAAAAATACATTGTTCAAATAGTCAAGTCAAATAAAGATAGGTGAAGAAAAACTAGAAACCAAATCATGTAGACATAAACACCAATATTTTTGGTTAGATATCCTTGGGAAAAACCTTTGAGGGAAAAGGAGTACTCAGATAAAATAAGGGCTTTGTTAATAGGGATAATGGCCCACTGATACAAATAAAACTACAAACAAACATGATCTACCTGAAACACCCATATAGCACACTTTTCGAGGTGTAAGAGTATTTCCTTAAGGAAACCTGTGTATACCAGCTTCTTTCCACTACATCTCATGTATAGGACCTCAAGGACTATACCACTAAATTTGTATGGCTCATCCCTTTCATGTGGATTGGCTCTACTGAAACCCCCACTTGTGTTGTAACAACCATATAAACTTCTAACATCATTTACTTTCATAAGCAACTTATTTCATAAATTGAGAAAATAAGTTCATAGCATAATATTGATTTTTATAATAGCAACTTCAGTAACTTAGATATATCAATAAATAATGTTTCATGGTAGAATGAAACAAGTACATAGTTTAGTAGATTACTTGGTTCTGATGCTAATTTTTGTTGCCTGCTGCCTTGCTGTTACCTTCCTGCTACCTGAAACATAGACCAACCCTGCCACAAACAAAGAATAATTTGCCCAAAACCTATTGTCCTCCCTGCCAACTAGAAAAACTACCTAGCTCTAGGATATCTATGGATATCCTGGCCCCTGTGCCCCAAACCTCCAGCAACTCGGTGCCTCAACTGATCAAAGCCACAGTCAGAAACTCTCTGCTCACCGCAAATCCCATCATCCTCCCAGAATCCATCCTCTGTCCAATATCTCTCACATCCACCTCCTTTCCTCCCTTATTCTCCTTCACTGACTCATGCAGTTACTTCCTCAACCACCCCTCTGCATGTCCCTTATCCTTCCTTTAATGTTTTATCTTCTCGGGATTCATAGCTCTCTCCTCCTGCATACGCAACCATTTTTATAACATATAACATTGATCTCTTAAATTTATTTCTCACGTCATTAAATGTGATCTGTAGTTAAATATTTAATTAATTAATCACAATTATATCCTTTAATTAATTAATAACTCACTTTATTAAGATCATTAAATCATCTTTGTTTAATTAATAGCTTGTTACCACAATTAATCCCCTAATTAATTTTAATTTATAATTCTTAAACATTTATCCAATTAGGGTCGTTACATACACCCACCCTTCAGAAAACTTCGTCCCGAAGTTAAGGTATCTGATGGTACAAAGGAAAAGAGAACAGTTCACACATTCACAACAAGTAACTGACATTATCAGTAAGTAAGTCAAGAAAGATCATACATACTAGTGTATATGTACAAGAAATGCATGTGTAGCTAGTACATGCAAGTCTCGTGCATGTACTAATAATCAAAACTGTCATCCTTTAGTAATTTATGTATGCATTCAATCCAGTCAGCAAGACTAGTCTTTTATAAAAGACAACAATCAATCAATTGTTTGAGAAATCCTTTAATTACAATTATCCAGTTCAACAATTTTATTTTAAATAACAGTGGTTTAGTTACATAATAATGAATATTCATATATACACATTTCTCTTCTTTTTTTTGAAGGGACGACATCAAATTCCACCACAAGACAGATCTCCATATAGTCTCAACTATTACTACTCATCCTTCCTCCCTAACCTACTTCCAACTCCATTCCTATCCGTTCTCTACTAGACTATCTTGGAGCGTCAACTATATTGACCTAACTCCAAATAGAACCTGTAAGTGGAATTGTCGCTATCTCGACCAAGCTTCCCTAGCAGGCAACTGACAGTCATCATCACACGTCTTGGGGAGCGTAAACTAGCACCGTTCTCCCATGACTTCAGGTTTCGGAGGATACACGGTGGGAAATGCCTCCACCCCTCCTAATCATATCTAGGGTCCACACCCTATAATGGAGGATACACGGTGGGAAACTATGACCATGATCATAGTTTCTGATGGGCATGACTATGAATGACATTGATACATTAATGTATATTGGAATGTATTAATTTAATTAATTAATACATTAATGCATTTAAAAAAATACATTACAATATTAATACATGAATAAAATAATACATTAATAAAGCAGGAATACATTACTAAAGTATTAGTACATTATTCATTAATGTAATGTATAAGTTAAATTAAATTTTTACATTAATGTGTAATGTAATATATTAATTAATTAATACATTTATAGAATATTAATTAATACATTGATAAAGTATTAATACACTAATAAAGTAATACATTAATAATAGATTATTACATTCATAAAACAGATAACATTTAATTCATTAAATGCATTAATAAATAAATTACTAAAATATTAATACATTAAAACATTAATAAAGTAGTAACACATTGGCCTTAATAATGTTAATAATACATTATTAAAGTGTTAATATATTAATACACTAATTGCCATTAACGATGGTTGACCATGACCATGGTTCAGTATGGTTGATTGGGGTTTATTATGGTTGACCATCCCTGACCTTGGATGACCATGTGGATATGATTATGGTGGGCCATGTTGAATATGTCTAACAAAAGTTTACTATGACATTACTACATTGGAATGGTGATTATGTTTTGTTTATCACATTGCGACATTAGGTTTTATCACATTGCAATGACATTAGGTTATGTCACATTGCGACATTGGGTTTTGTCACATTGTGACGACAGGGAAATGTTGATCACATTGTGACGAAAGGGAAATGTTTGTCACATTGCAACGACAAGATAGTGTTCATCATACTATGAGAATAGGGCTATGTTCATCACATTGTGATCATCATATATGTTAATCACATTACGATCGACATATATGTTAGTCACATTGTGACGTTCATATATGTTCGTCACATTACAACGTTACTATTTTTTAGCATTACTACATTGCAATATTGGTTATGTTGTGTTCATCACATTGCGACATTATGTTTTGTTTGTCGCATTGTGACATCAACTTTTATTCATCACATGACATTATAAGGTTATGGTCATCAAATTACAACGAAGGGTTTTTGTTTGTCACATTATGGTGTTAGAATAAATTTGTCACAGTATGATAGAGGTATATGTTCATCACATTGAGACATCAGGGAATGTTCGTCTCGTTGCAATGTTGGTCTATGTTTTTTACATGATTACATTAGGTTGTGCACATCACATTGCGATAATGGGTTTTGTTCATCCCATTCCGACATTTGGAAAGGTATGTTAGAGTGCGAGATCATGATATGTGTGTTAGTTTGCAATGTGAGGTTATGTTTCAACATTGTAATGACAAGGCAATGTTCATCACGTTGTGAAATATGTTTATGTTTGTCGCATTGTGATGAAAGGGATATGTCATCAGATTGCAATGACATGGATATCTTCAACACATTAACGATCTACGTATATGATTTTTGCATTGCGATGAGAAATAAATTTTCATCACATTGTGATGACAAGGAAATGTTCATCTCATTTTGATGAGAAGAAAATATTCATCACATTGCGATGACAAGGAAGTGTTCATCATACGAGACAATAGGAATAATTTCCTAACATTCTAATCGACATATATGTTTGTCACACTATGATCAACACATATGCTCGTCACATTGTAAATTCCATATATGTTCATCATATTGCAAAGTCCATATATGTTCTTCACATTGTAGCATTACTATGTTTGGTAGGTTGCAATGTTTCTATGTTAGAGACATTGCGACATATGGAAATGCTGTCACATAGTGACTTGAGGATATGTGTGTCACATAGAAACAAGAGGAAATATTCATCACATTGTGATGAGAAGACGATGTGCATCACATTGCGACGTTTGTAATTGTTCATCAGATTGTGACATAACTATCCACATTGCGATGACATGCCTACGTTAGTCAAATAACGAAGACTATTTATGTTCATCACATTGCGATGTTACTATATTCAGTAGATTGCACCAAAGAATGTCGAGATAATCAATATATTTGGGATCTTGGGGGAGATAATCAACATGATCACAATATTTCTAAACTCGACGATGTACTCCTATAYACTCTTCCCTTGCTTCTTCCCGAAGTAGTGCCAACAAATCCATTGGTCCTCTACATACCTGATAGGGTAGAATTGGGACATGATGAGGGATTTAAAGTATTTCCATCTAGTTACTGGAAGATCACCCTTTATCCTAAGTGTTTATGTATGGCTTTCCCACCAAGTTAGAGCATTTCCCTCTAACTTCGTTCGTGTAAATGATATTTTTTGTTCTTGATCTATATGGTGAATGTTGAAATAAACTTCTAGTTGTTGCAACAAATGATTTAGTTTTAATGCATTGATCTCACCTTGGTATGGTTTTATGTCCACTTTTTCTTCCATCTTAAATAAAGGCTCAGATTGTTGTTTCAATTTGTGATTTATTTTTTAGTTCCTATTTCACTATTGCTAGCCTATAATAATATTTATGCTCTCTTATACAAAAAATATAATGAGTTTTAAGGCTCTTTTATTACACTCATGGTGTAACTCTATGATCTTATTCATTTCATATTTGATGGGTTTCATATCGACGTTCCAAACTATTTATCACGAGATTGTTCGATAACTTTTTTTCTAGCTCTCTAATAATAATCTTAGCTCTTTGATAGCTTTTGTTTGGGTTGATTGTTTATTTTCTTAACTTAATTTTTCTAGTTCTTGAAAAATATCTCCATTCTTAATATTATATTGTTTATCTTGTAAGAAAATCAATTTATTGTCAACCATTGCTAGAATTCATCTTTAACTTTATTTGAAGCTTGGCCTCTCTATGTTATTTACATTTTTTTTAAGTTCATACAAATTCTCTAGGGTTGTTTTTCTATGTTTCCCCTCATAAATTTTTATATTTGTGATAAATTGGATTGAAAAATAGAAAGCAAAAAAAATGTGCACCTGATTTATGGATTTATGGTATGGTTTTTAGAATAATTTAATAAATCATCTATCCACCACAAATATCACTTTAAGGAAAAGACTTAGAGCCGCAAAGATGTATTAAATAAAAATCCACAGAGAGGTAAACCATATTATAAAATCAACTTAGAACTAAACTTGTTAATGATAAATTAGATGTTTCTTGCCCCCACAAAGTTCTAGGGCTCACAGCGAGCCCATTCGTTGACCGAGACACAAACATTATTAATTGTGTAAAAAATCTAGAACGCCTCTAGCCACCTTAATTGTACAGCGATCAATCAATTTCATCTATTTTCCAATCACCAGGTTGACTAACTCATTGGGTCATGGCTTTTCAAGAAAAGACAAATGAATTAAATTGTGATTATAGAATGTTAACTATGAAAAAACCTAACGCTTAACAGAGATGGTCTTGTCTATTTCCCATAGATTTCACTAAGTAACTCGTAGCACCATGTAGCGTTTCAAGAAGAGAAAATTAAATGAATTGTAAGTATGCAATGTTAATTATCACAAAGACTACAGCCTCACATCGTTGGTTTCTTCTCGGGTTGGGTACAAACTGTCAACAGTTTCTTCCCATCTTCCGTACAACATGTCAACAACCAAGGAGAGGTCCTGACAATGTAGTGCAATGTCCGATAGTTTTATATCCCTTCCAAAGGTTATTTGTCTGTTTTAAATCATAATTCAGTACGTGGTATTATTATTTTGTTATGTATTAAAAAAATAAAGGTCATACGATTATTACTGTGGAAAAAATCAATGGGAAAAAAAGATCACAACATAAGATCACATAAATTATCACTACACAGAGACGAAATCACAATAGTACCAAAGAGAAACAAGAAGGCTATTGAAGTTCACAATAAAGGCTATCAGGGGTTAATCCGAGCATGGATAAGGATACCAAGAACATGTCACGTTGTTGTATCACAGTGTCCGTCGATATTTTCTTTGCTTTCAGAAAATAACTTTGCAAATCACACCATCTGCTTTTACTAAGCATTCCCATCTTCAAAGGAAATTTGGATCGTTCCCATCTTCAAAGGAAATTTGGTTGCTTGAATATTTTACACACACCARATGCAAACAGAATGTTTTACTAATCCTTCCCATCTTCGAAGGAAATGTGGCTACCTGAATATTTACAYACACCAAATGCAAACAAAATCCATTACAATTATCTTCAACATTTTTGTGGTTTTCGTCAGCGATTGMGCTATTTGAAATCTTCGTTTCAACCAATTGATGTTTGTAGTGGCGACTCGCACAATTGATTAAAAACACAAATTCAGGAATTGAATCATGCACTGTCCATTTTAATCCACTCTACAATATTCGAACTTTCTACTAATATAAATCATAATACAAAATACATAATGCGGAGATGGCTATAGTATTGGAGATGCATCTAAACGGATTGTAGAACTTCCTAATGCGTATTGACAGCCTGTGCCTGCCAAGAAAAAAATTCTCAAGCATTTATGTATTGCGTTCACATATTTCTTTTTCAATGTTCGTAGACTAACGCCAAGATAAACTTGGCATCCCGACTAATCTAGCCAACTCCCTCGCGTGGCATAAATTCTATTTCATGGTAATTAATTATACCACTAATTATAACACATGGCACTGAAAGGTATAAATTAAATGGTTGTGTTCCATTTTTTTCTATTTTGTGTAAATATCTTAATCTTTGTTAATATATAGTAGGGAAAATTAGTTAGCTGTCAAAGTAATTTTTAAATATCATAATCCTATTAAATGTATTATAACCTTATTAAATGTGTTTATTTCCAATAGGTGTACCTATTGTGTAATTATTTAGTTAGTCTCAAAGGTTAGGTCAAGGATTTTTTTTTTTGTACTGGGGGAATCGGTAACTGGCAAGAATGGCGCACGAGTAAATCCGGGTGAGAATCGAACATGAGACCTCATTTTACAAATTTTCTTCCATTTACACGGTACTTGCCAATCCCTCTACACCCATGTGGATTAGGCCAAAGAATTTTGAGTTAGATGTGAGATCTCTAATTTTAACGATTAGATGTGAGATCTATAATTTAGTTAGTTTTAACGGTTATGTCAAGGACTTTTGAGTTAAATGTAAGATCTCTTCTCCACTGAACACTTATACAAACACTTAAAATCATCGTTCAACAACTGCAACGATCGTTATTAATAAGCAGAAGCCTCAAGGACTAACTATCGCTACAAAAACTTGTCCAGAAACATGCAGAAACAAATTGACTGCCCGACTTCGACATCATCCCCTCTTTCATGTTACACATTATGCATATGAATGTTATGAGTGATACAATTGGATCATCGGGGCCTCACATCCTCTGGGGATACCTTGTCACCCTATTTTGGATCCTTGAGTTAGCGGGTTCACGCAATTTGCAATTCCTGGTCACTGTTTCCTGTGCTGACCATCCTCGTACTTCTTTCCAAATATGCAACAAAAAATATTTAATTCTAAGATTTCATCATGCAACAACTATAAATATCGTCATTAATAAGAAAAATCCTCGAGGACTAACTATCGCTAGAAAACTTGTCCAGAAACATGCAGAGGAGATCTTGCCAGGTAATGGAAAAGTTGTAACTACAAATTTCAATATATTGGTGAAAAAACATCCCCTCTTCTGTGTTACACATTATGCATTCAAATGTCCAGAGCGATACAATTTTATTGTCAGGGCTTCACATCTTCTGGGGAGACGTTGTCACCCTATTTTGGATCCTCGGGTTGGCGGGTTCACAAAATATCCAATTCCTAGTGACTATTTCCTGTGTCAACCATCCTCGTACTTCTTTCCAAGTATGGAACAAAAAAGGTTTAATGCTAATAATTCATCATGTAACAACCGTAAAGATCTTCATTAATAAGCAGAATCCTCGAGGACTAACTATCCCTATACAACTTGTCAAGAAACATGTAGAGATGATCTTGCCATGTAATGGGAAAGCTATTACACATTTCAATATATTGGAGAAAACAAGTCTGGGTTACCATTTCACTATTCCATACTTCGACACTTTTTCGATTGTGGGTTCCTGGACTGACGGGCCCAAAATTGTCTTTCAAATCTTCCGCGACTTGCAAATAGTGCCCACAGTTCCACGATATACAATTTGTTTGCTGGAATGCCCCATTACGAGCCCAACCGTCAACCATTCCTCTCAATAATTTACCACCAGTTGGTTGTATGTCCATGACGTGGTACATTTACTGTATATGGACTCCGACGTACCATTTCCTTGTTCCATATTTAGACACTTTTTTGATTACGGGTTTCTAGATTAGCGAGATTAGGATTTTGTTTCCACTTTTATGCGACTAGAAAATAGTACACGAAGTTCTGCGATATACAATTTGTCTATAGGAATGCACCATCATGCCCTCTTCCGTGTTACGTGTCTTACGGTCAACACTCCCGATAGATACAATATGAACCTTGATCCCATTGTCTCCTGGGGAACCATTGTCACCCTAATTTTGAAGCTCGTCTGACCGCTTTCCATACTTTCCCATTTTGATGGAATCTCTTTCATGGATCCTCACATTGGCGGGTTCATGAAATATCCACTTCTTAGTCACTGTTTATTGTTACTGCCACCTTCGCACTTCTTTCAAAGTATGCAACCACCAATATTTAATACTAACAGTTCAACATGCAACAACCATACAGACTGTCATTAAAAAGCAAAAGGCTTGACGATATAGTCACATTGGTTATTGCCACAAAATTTTCCCAGAGACATGAAAAAATTATCTTTCCACGTAATGGGATATATTTACAAGTTTCAATATATTATCCGAAACCAGTTCGCCCATCCGTTTCCCTATTCCATACTTGAGCCACTTTTTCGATTGTGGGTTCGCGGACAGGTGGGCTCATGATTTCATTTCCATTGTTCTATGTCCTACAAATAGTACTTGGAGTTCCATGATATACAAATTTCCCTATGCACTATCCCATCATAACCTCTTCCATCTTATGCGTTTTTCACTCAAAAAGTTTCGAGACAAACAATTTGACCCTCGGGTCCTCGCCTCTAGTGGTTGTACCTTGTAATCTTGTTTTGAATCCTGCCCGACCTCTTTCGATAATTATACACTCCTTAATTTCTCTTTCCTATCCCAACCACCTTTTTACATCTTTCTTAATATGCAATTAGTAACCTTTCATGCTAAYTGGTCACCATGCAAGAAGCATCAACATTGTCGTTAATGAGAGAAACGTTCGAGGAATTCTCAAATTAAAACACATTAAACCAAGATCTATGGAGAGTTATATTATCCCTTCAGAGTGTTCATCTCAATCACAGGTCGTTGCATTGGACTGTTCACGAAATCTCTAATCCTTAATTTCTAACTGTCATACCCTCCATATTGGCACTTCTAGGTATGCAATTACTAGTCTTTAATGCTAACAACACATCATGCAACAGCTGTTGAAATTTTCATTAATGAGTGAAAGRATCAAGGACATCTCTCATTCACATSCATTGGACCAAGATTTGCAYAGGGTTATATTATCCCTTCCATCGCTTCAYTTCAARCATTGTCTGGAGAAAACCAACGTTGTCGTAAACTTATGGCAGCAACTCGACAACATTTCTGTTGAGATACAGTGAATATCTTTGGACATGAGGACCAGAGMTTCCAKTGGTCTAGKCCATACTCTTACTATTCATCMTGTTMCGCCCAGAAYGAAGTGATTTCGACCACTRGAAACACTCATGTAGGTTGCRTCCCTAAGGTTTTTTACTATAAGGAGCTGGTCTCTTGGTGCGTTGAAAAATATATTTCAAGACAAAGAATTATTCCACTACGTGACCATTCTACTGTTTCTTTGTCACCTCAAGTCTTCCGCGGGATGTTAAGATTGTCAGAGCCGACATTGAACTTCACAAGACAAGACCATAAACAGTTTCTAGAAAAACATGAGAATGGGTTGGACCTCTTACCTGAGTTCCTTGAAGACCCAACAATGGTTCTTGAAGATATATTGAAGTTTTAGGTCAGTTATTTTAGAAATCCATTATCAGAAATTACTTGGTTGTTTACAACAATAACCGTACAGGAATCTACGACAAGAATTTACTATATAGTTATTTATATTTTTTGCTTCACAGTCAAAAAAAAAATTATTTTTGATTGGGGGAAGCTAATGTCATCCTACTTGATTTTCGCAATATTGCATTGTTGTTCATTTCCAAAATTGTCTTTGTCTAAGAAAATAAACTATGAATTCAAC
>JASDQU010438830.1:37709-49390 GCA_032191745.1 Picea mariana | reverse complement strand
TCTTCTTCGAGCTTACCATTCAACTCATTTAAAGCATAAATGCTTCAGACCATCATTCATGAACTTGTACAATGGACAATTTGACAACTCGGCTCATCGGGGCTTCCGTGATAAAAGATGTCAATTATTGATGCATTCTATGAACATGCCTCCATCTGTCGGATTTTTTCTTTCGTCTATCCTTCAGTGTCTAGAAGAGCAGTTTGGATACGGAATGTCCTCAACATTCAATTATACAAGGTGACTTCCAATAAGAACAGTTGTTCTGGAAACCGGGGCTGCCAGCTTATATCAAGATACAAAAGTTCCTATTTTACATAAATATATAAAAAAAACTTTAAACACACCACACATAACTAAATATATATATATGAGTGTAAAAACATGCCATCTACGGTGGCTTCCAATTAATAATAATATTTTGTTTTTCATTCTCCATGGGGTAAATCTTCAACAGCTTCTTTTACCATACACTTGCACATTTGCGGCGACACAACAACAGTTCACGGCTACAGTACGCTTCAACAAATTCCACATGTAATCTTGGCACAGACAATAGCATTAACAGATGAACCAGCTAATAGTGTGTTATATGTAATATAAAGTGTCTCGATAAGATCTAACAGTAACAAACTTATCTCATCAAATTGGTCCATGCCCGTTGCTGAGATTTGTTTAACGATTTCATGGCTCCTTCAGCGCCTCCGCAATAGCAAACTCAGTAGATCGATTTGCACACAGATTTGTTTAACGATTTCATGGCTCCTTCAGCGCCTCCACAATAGCAAACTCAGTAGATTGATTTGCACACGTCTTGTATCTCTGAACCCACACACTTCCCTTACACGCTGAGCAACAATATACCTTCTAGCTACTGGGTTTGGCAAAGGATAATACTGGCCCTCCCGTGAAGGAGTTAAGCCAGAGCTACCCGCTCTGATACCATGACAGAATTAAAGAGAGCAGTCACAACACGAAACTTACACAGAAATAATATTGTATTTCATATTGAATCTCAATTACAATACATATAAATAGTTGGAGTCAGATCCAACTTATTCTCAAGATAGATATGGAGGTTGAGAGAATATCTCAACAACTCCAACAAACCAAAACCAACTCCAAATCAATCCCTAAATTAATCATTAATTCTAACACTGAATTATGATTTAAAACAGACAAATAACCTTTGGAAGTGATATAATACTATCGGACATTGCACTACATTGTCAGTGGACCTCTCCTTGGTTGTTGACATGTTGTACGCAAGATGGGAAGAAACTGTTGACAGTTTGTACCCAACCCGAGAAGAAACCAACGATGTGAGGCTATAGTCTTTGTGATAATTAACATTGCATACTCACAATTCATTTAATTTTCTTTTCTTGAAACGCTACATGGTGCTACGAGTTACTTAGTGAAATCTATGGGAAATAGACAAGACCAGCTCTGTTAAGCGTTAGGTTTTTTCACAGTTAACATTCTATAATCACAATTTAATTCATTTGTCTTTTCTTGAAAAGCCATGACCCAATGAGTTAGTCAACCCAGTGATTGGAAAATAGATGAAATTGATTGATCGCTGTACAATTAAGGTGGCTAGAGGCGTTCTAAGTCAACCTCTCTGTGGATTTTTATTTAATACATCTTTGCGGCTCTAAGTATTTTCCTTAAAGTGATATTTGTGGTGGATAGATGATTTATTGAATTATTCTAAAAACCATACCATAAATCAGGTGCACAATTTTTTTGCTTTCTATTTTTCAATACAATTTATCACAAATATCAAAATTTATGAGGGGAAACATAGAAAAATAACCTTAAAGAATTTGTATGAACTTAAGAAAAATGTAAATAACATAGAGAGGCCAAGCTTCAAATAAAGTTAAAGAGGAATTCTAGCAATGGTTAACAATAAATTGATTTTCTTACAAGATAAACTATATAATATTAAGAATGAAGATATTTTTCAATAACTGGAAAAATTAAGCCAAGAAAATAAACAATCAACCTAAACAAAAGCTATCAAAGAGCTAACATTATTATTAGAGAGCTAAAAAAAAAGTTATTGAACAATCTCGTGATAAATAGTTTGGAATGTCGATATGAAACCCATCAAATATGAAATGAATAGGATCATTGAGTTATACCATGAGTGTAATAAAAGAGCCTTAAAAGTAATTATATTTTTTGTATAAGAGAGCATACATATTATTATAGGCTAGCAATAGTGAAATAGGAACTAAAAAATAAATCACAAATTGAAACAACAACTTGATCCTTTATTTAAGATGGAAGAAAAAGTGTACATAAAACAATACCAAGGTGAGATCCATGCATTAAAACTAAATCATTTGTTGCAACAACTAGAAGTTTTTTTCAACGTTCACCATATAGATCAAGAACAAAAAATATCATTTGCAGGATTGAAGTTAGAGGGCAATTCTCTAACTTGGTGGGAAAGCCATACATAAACACTTAGGATAAAGGGTGATCTTCCAGTAACTAGATGGAAATACTTCAAATCCCTCATCATGTCCCAATTCTACCCTATCAAGTAGGTAGAGGACCAATGGATCTGTTGGCACTACTTCGGGAATAAGCAAGGGAAGAGTGTATAGGAGTACATCGTCGAGTTTAGATATATCGTGATCATGTTGATTATCTCCCCCAAGATCCCAAATGTACTAATTATCTTGACATTCTTTGGTGCAATCTATTGAATATAGTAACGTCGCAATGTGATGAACATAAAATGGCATTGCTATTTGACTAACATAGGCATGTCATCCCAATGTGGATAGTTATGTCACAATCTGATGAACAATTACAAACGTCGCAATGTGATGCCTATCGTATTCTCGTCACAGTGTGATGAATATTTCCTCTTCTTTCTATGTGACACACATATCCTCAAGTCACTATGTGACAACATTTCCATATGTCACAATGTCTCTAACATAGAAACGTTGCAACCTACCAAACATAGTAATGCCACAATGTGAAGAACATATATTGACTTCGCAACGTGACGAACATATTTGGACTTCACAATGTGACGAGCATATGTGTTGATCACAGTGTGACAAACATATATGTCGATCATAATGTTAAGAAATTATTCCTATCATCATCGTATGATGAACACTTCCTTGTCATCGCAATGTGATGAAGATTTTCTTGTCATCAAAATGCAATGAACATTTCCTTGTCATCACAATGTGATGAAAATTTATTTCTCATCGGAATGCAAAAATCATATACGTATATCATCAATGTGTTGAAGATATCCATGTCATTGCAATCTGACGACATATCCCTTTCATCATAATGCGACGAACATAAACATATTTCACAATGTGATAACATTTCCCTGTCATTACAATGTGAAAACATATCCTCACATTGAAAACGAACACACATATCATGATGTCGCATTATGACATACCTTTCCAAATGTCGGACTGGGATGAACAAAACCCATTGTCGCAATGTGATGTACACAACCTAACCTAATCATGTAAAAAACATACACCAACATTGTAACGAGACGAACATTCCCTGATGTTGCAATGTGATGAATAAAAGTTGATGTCACAATGGGATAAACAAAACATAATGTCGCAATGTGATGAACACAACATAATCAATATTGCAATGTAGTAATGCTATAAAAAAGTAATGTTGTAATGTGACAAACATATATGAACGTCACAATGTGACGAACATATATGTCGATTGTAATGTGACGAACATATATGATGATCACAATGTTATGAACATAGCCCTATCCTCGTAGTATGATGAACACTATCTTGTCGTTGCAATGTGACAAACATTTCCCTTTCGTCACAATGTGATCAACATTTCCCTATCGTCACAATGTGACAAAACCCAATATCTAATGTCATTGCAATGTGATAAAACCTAATGTCGCAATGTGATAAACAAAACATAATCACCATTGCAATGTAGTAATGTGATAGTAAACTTTTGTTAAACATATTCAACATGGCCCACCATAATCATATCCACATGGTCATCCAAGGTCAGGGATGGTCAACCATAATAAACCGCAATCAACCATACTAAACCATGGTCATGATCAACCATGATCAATGATAATTAGTGTATTAATATATAACACTTTAATAATGTATTATTAACATTATTAATGTCAATGTGTTACTACTTTATTAATATTTTAGTAATATATTTATTAATGCATTTAATGAATTAAATGTTATTTATTTTATGAATGTAATAATCTATTATTAATGTATTTCTTTATTAGTGTATTAATACTTTAATAATGTATTAATTAATATTCTATAAATGTATTAATTAATTAATATATTACATTACATATTAATGTAAAAATTTAATTTAATTTATACATTACATTATTGAATAATGTATTAATTTATACATTACATTATACCACTCTTCGGCTTCGAAGATTGCAAATCCTCTCGACTATAGTTATCGTCATAAATGTCAACGCCGGACAAAAAATATAATTTCTTCGTCTCACCGGAAGGGCTATGGCCAGGGGATAAGACCGAGCCATCGATATTTTTCTCATGGGTTTCATCCGGACTACGAAGACGGGATTGAGAACGCAATTTCCCACAAATATCTTGCTGCGGAGTACTGAGTTTGTCCAAACAGGTCAAAGAGAAAAGTGATCAAATGGGAAAACGCTGTCCAAATAAAAAAGGATTTGACAAGAAGTGATCAAATGAGAAAAAAGTGGATAAATCCGAAAACGCTTTGAAAAACGCTGATAAATCCGAAAATGCTTAAAAATCCGAAAACAAGCTGATAAATCCGAAAAAAAAGTCCCCCCTCCCCAAAAAAAAAATTGGAAAAAGTTGATCAATCCAGAAAAAATATTTGAAACTTTAAAATTTCAAAATTAAATAAAATTCGATAGCGCTTTGAAAAAGCTTAAAAATTTGATCGAATCCGAAAAAGCTTTGAAAAAACTGATGAATCCGAGAAATCTTTCAAAAAATCTTCCCCCACCAAAAAAAAAATTGGAGAAACGTTTATCAATCAGTTTAATTTATTATAATTGAAAATAATTGAGTTTAAATTATTATAATTGAAACTGTATTGGATTTGTAGATTTAACTGGTTAAGTTTGTATTATTTTAGTGTCAATGCAATTTTCAACATGTTTTGACAATTTTATATCTTCACTCAGATTCAAAATAAAAGACCAAAACTTAGAACAATGAAACAAAGCTCTACTATTATAGTTCAATAATTATAATTTTAATATTACTAGGTAAAACTTTACATTTACTTAGTTTCATAAAAAAAAATTATTTATTACTTAGGAAAATCATAAAAATCTTGTTACTTTCATTTTAACCAAAAATATTATTCTAAACCATATTTAATATGTTCTCCAATATTTTATTTAATAACTTCATTGGCTATAGGGAATGGCAATCATCAATATTATAATAAATTTTGTCTTAATAATTTAGTTAAAATTTTCTTAAAAGTTAGATATGTAAAAACATAACAAGTGTTGTATGGTAGCGTAGTCTTTGTCGAGTTGAATTGGGAAAAAGTAGTGGAGACAGATAGAAACCACACTGGAGATGTGGAAAGAAACATGAAACACAAGTAATATCCATGGAGTAAATGATAATTGGCCCCTAGTGTCCCATTTTTTTTTAGAAACTATATAATCCATTTTGCTATGTGTAAAATTTATGTCTATTTTATTTTTTTATGTTCAAATTAAATAAACACAATTTTTTGATATTTAATATAATGGAAGATAAAAAATTACGAGGACATATATATAAAAGGAGATAAAAATCTGTTTTGGAATTAAAAAACACAATTTCTTGAAATTCAACATAATGGAAGATAAAAATTTATTAGGATATATATATATATATATATATATATATATATATATATATATATATATATATATATATATATATGGAGATAAAAAATAGGTTATTTGAAATATATCAAAAAATAATATTGTTTGTTACATATTACTGGAAATTTAAATGTGTTTTTCATACAGACTGGGATTGGGGTTCCCGTGGACCATAAGAAAAATATGTACAAGAAATAGGGTTGTGGAAATAAGTGGGCGACGATAGAGTGTAATACCTAAAATGAATAAATTGAATGTAATATCCCCCAAAATAAAATATTTTTGAAATTTAAATTCATTGGAAATTTATTCTGTTTTTAGTAAATTCAAATTTGGAATAATTTTGCCATTTATGGAAATTCTGAATTTCGAATTTAATAATTGTAATTAATTAACATGATTGTTGGGCAGAGAGTTGATTTCGCCCAACTAACTGTTTGGCTATGACACTTGTATGAAAACAAAATATTTTATATTTATTGCAGGAGGACAAATGGAACAACCATGTTGAATTTAGCTGACCATGACTCCATGAGAGGGGAACATGTTGGAACTACCCCTAGGCTGATTGTTACACGTGGAAAATCAGTGATTTGGCCGTTGGCAGCCCTTGAAAATCAAGGATTTAGAAAGCTGCAAAAATTCCCAAGGGAGGGAAAAAGACCTAGGGAAAATTGATAAATAGCATATGTGAGGAGGCAGGACACTGCCAAGTATGCGGAGAAAAGAGACTATGGATTTTCCTTGTTGTTATAAGCACTGCAGAGTAAGTGTGAGACAAGAGGATAATTGTTGGAATTGTGGACATTCTTGAGGAGAAGTCTTCCAAATTCGTCCTCATGGATTCATGGTCAGGCTAGGGGGTGAATCGGAGAAGAAATTTTGGCTGCATATTCTACGGTTGGGAGGAACGTGGTTGTTCCCTTTGCCTTCCCCCAAATTGGTTCATATATGTTGATCTACTCCTCTATTTTAAATAATCATTTATACTGGTGATATGTAAATGTTAATTCTGTATTGAAGTACTTCCATGGGAGAAATCTGTCATGTCATAATCCGTTGTTGTAATAGGGAAAACTATAGAAACATAGTAGGAATTATTTGTTATAGGAACAACTCTAATGTTGTAATGAATGGACTGGTAGAAACGATGGAGGATATTCATCCTGGATAGAGGCAGAATAGAAATAACAGATCATATTACAAGTCATTATGTACAGGGCATGACAAGTGCAAAAATTAATGTATATGAAAGTATTAAACTAATTAAGCAGATTTTAGCGTGATTTTTTTAAGAGTTCTACTTGCCATGAGGTCATACACTTTCAAGTATTCGAAATTTCATAATTAGACTATTGTTTAATGGCATAAACCATAGAGAAAAAAATGGGATCCTTCAGGTTAACTATGCTTTGATGTGTAAGCTACTGGTGTGTAAGAATGAGACCCAAGTTAGGTAGATATACTTCTATATTTATATTTTTGTAGGTAAAGATGCAGGACCGTAGCACGTAACTGAGTTTTCCAATTTTTAAACTAGAATCAAGATGAAACTATACCTATGACAATGAATTGTTATATATATATATAGAGAAAGCTATGGGTTTGTACATACTTATAGGTGGAAATAAGTACAGATGGTAATGGAGAGTTAAAGCAAATTCCCTACAGTAAGAATGATAATATACGCCTTTATACGTGCACATAGCACACAATCAAAATGCCTATTGTTCTAGCAGTCATGAAGATCCAACCTTGCAATTAAAAGCATAATTAAATGTGCATAACTGATTACTTTGACAGTCTCAGACTCCCTTCTTTTTTTTTATTGCTCTGTATAGGTTTCCTTAGATGATGATAATGATCTAAGAAATGTCGATGTATAACCAGGAACGACAATGACTGAGTATTTGTGTATTTATGTAATAAGCTATACAAAGTAATAACATTACTAAAGTATCGATGCATGACCAGGATATGCATTTAATAGGATTATATGCATACATTTGTATATTACTTGATAACTGTACAATAGTTTAATATTCTGGAGCCCTCTTTTTTTTGTTGAGATGTGATTCAAAATATGTGGGCCTTTGGAAATACATAAATTCTATGCGATGCATAAAAGTTCAGACTGTACAGACAAAAAACACGGAAATACAGTAGAGAACACCATCCTAACTAAACCTTAGTAAAGTTTCTGGAATTCAAAAGATAAGAAGTATGCAAAATCAAAATAATATCCAAGGAAGGAATCGAGTCAAAATAACTATCCATGATGATGGTTGAATTCCATTTGAGAAAATTTGTATGCATGCCCCCTTTTCGGCGCTCTTCTCTATTCTAAACCAACGCACACCTTTCACATTTTGGAGTTTCGGAACTCCTTCTTGCGAGCTCTCCTAGACTTCTTGTCCTTCCAACTCCCGGTCGTTGAAATGCCGAAAAGGGCTTAACGGTTCTGGATCACCCCTTAGCCTTTGTCCCCGTGACCACCACTATGTGACCTAGTTCTATTCCTCCAAATGCTTTCAGGGTTTAGCAATTCACGATTTCGTGATTCTGACTGCAATGATTCTAGGTCCTTTGAACTCCCGGACCCCGAAATGATGAAATCTATCCCTTGAGAGATCAACAGTCCAGAGTACTCTTGAACCGACGACCACGATCCCACTGGATTGACGACCCACAACCTTTTGGGATTTTCCCTGAACCTTGACCACTCACCACGTGTCCTCCTTGATGAATGGTGTCGATCGTTTCACAATTTCATGAGCCGGGACTTCTTGTCTCTCGACTCCTTCTCCTCGAACTCTCGGTGTCCAAATCCCCAGTGGGCTTGGATCTTTGCTATTCCTCCAAATGCTTTCGGGGTTTAGCGATTCACGATTTCGTGATTCTGACTGCAACGATTCTAGGTCCTTTGAACTCCCGGACCCCGAAATGATGAAATCTATCCCTTGAGAGATCAACAGTCCAGAGTAATCTTGGACCAACGACCACGATCCCACTGGATCGACGACCCAAAACCTTTTGGGATTTTCCCTGAACCTTGACAACTCGCCACGTGTCCTCCTTGATGAACGGTGTCGATAGTTTCACAATTTCATGAGCCGGGACTTCTTGTCTCACGACTCCTCCTCGAACTCTTGGTGTCCAAATCCCCAGTGGGCTTGGATCTTTGATACCTGTCCTCCAAAATGGATGGTCTTGATGCTTTCGGGACTTGATGAGTCCTCTTCCTTCTGTTGTTACGAGGTTTAAACCTCGCGTACCTTTTCTGGATCCGACGGCTCATGAAAAATTGACACTTCTCCCTCGAATTTTTTGTCGTCCATTCTACCCTTCTGTGTAGCTTCCTAGGGATTAAATGCCTCGCACCTCCTTCCGGATCCGATAACCATCAAACCTTGGTGTTAGATCTGACGGTCTAGATCCTTTTTCCTGTGCACCTCCCAGGGACTGAACCTCGTGCACGCATCTTGATGCAGTGGCTCTCAGGCCACTGTGCTCTAGATCCAATAACTGGCGTGATTTCGTGAACYAGGAGTTCACGATGCATCGAATTCATAATCACCTGTCTCTCTAAACCCCGAATTCCAAAATAGAAAAATTCAATGCCTTAGAGTGTTGGAAGGCACTCGACCTTAATCTCCTCGTTGCTCTGCAAGATCCAACAACTCTCGAAACTTCRGTACTTCTTTCTGAAGTGTCTCCACCATTCATTTTAGTTGCTCTCCTGTGCGACCTCTCAGAGGTTAAACTCTATGCACCCAAATCCTTTTGATCTCACGACAGTGGTGCACAACCCTGAGATTTAACTCTTTGAACGTCAATGGTTCCTTCGACCTAAGTTTAGATATTGCCTATATACATATAAGTATGCTGGAGTAGTTTGAGAGTTAAGGGAAGTAATAGAATTATGGACTGAATTTATCCAGATAATGTTTTTTGTTCGAAGTAAACTAGACTGGTGTAATAATGTCATTATGGATAGAAATGAATCTTACCTTCTCTTAAATTCTAAGCTTAAATGAAATTGAATTATGTCATAGAATTTTTTTTTATGGTGAATTTGACGTACATTACATATGGTATTAGAGCAAAAGCTACAACACTGGGCCTGAACAAAGCCACATTAGCTACTTAGTATACATTCCAACATATGAAAAACTAATAAATCTTATGGTTCAAACAGAAAGCCCTTTTTGTTTTTTGTAAATTATGGCATCTCAGGAGGGTGCATAAATCATGATGGAAGGAAATCCATTCTAAGGACCTCCGGGAGATCCAAAACAAAACAGTTATGGAAGCTCACCCATGGAGATGTTGGAAACAATGAGGAATCTTATTGTTGAACTATTGGTTTTCAAGGTCGGCAATGAAAAATTGAGGAAAGCACAGCAGGAACAACAAGAGATAAATGAAGTCTTGTTGCATAGTATAGTAACCAAGAAAATCCCAAAAGATGATAACCATGACGAAGAAGTCAACAAAAGGGCCTCCAAGAATTATATACCAGAAACAGAAAAAGGAAACAGTTCGTCTGAAGGGACACCTTCAGCTGAGGACAGAACTATACCAGACAGAAAAATGAAACAAGTAGACCACCTTGAAGGAGAATTTAAAAAGATTAAACCAGCTACCTTTGACACAGAATCTAGTACAGGAGAAGAAGTCGAGGCATGGTTGTTGGACATCAAAAAATACTTCTATATCTACAACTATTCCAGCAACATGAAGGTCAAAATGGCCATCTACAATCTGAAGGGAAAAGCCATCATTTGGTGGCAGGACCTAAAATTGGCCAAGGGCCTAAAGGAGAAATAGTTGGAATGGTCTGACTTTAAGAAGTATTTCAAGAAACAATACCTTTCTGAAAGCTATTATGAAAGGAAGACAAAAGAATTTTACGATTTACAACTCGGACAGATGACGATGGAGGACCTTACAAATAAATTTATAGAACTACTATGGTTCGTACCGTACATCTGGGAGGATAAGGTAAAAGTCCAGCGATTCTTAATCTATTTACCACATGCCTATCGGAACAGAATTGAGTTTGACAGCCCCAAATCCTTGAGTGAGGTATTCAAGAAAGCATGAATGTGTTATGATAAGTATAAACAGTGGGTAGAGTTTCCCAAGACCTGGAAGGATAAGAAGCAATATTGAATGAACCAACGGAAGAAGGGATACCAGCCAACTCCTTATTGAAATGCAACAAAAACTTTCCCAAGGAAGGATTTTCACTCCAATCATCTGAATACGCAAGGTAGCGGTAAACCTGGGAATGAAGAAGTTTGGGGACAACTTCCGCGAGACATTAAAGTGTTGGGAGTGTGGAGAGCCTCATCTAAGGAGGAACTGTCCATGTTTAATTACAACAAATAGAACTATTGTTCATAATTTGCAGGAAGCCTCGATAGTGGGAGACGTAGGCAGAAGTCTGCATCGGATAAATGCAGCCATAGATTGTCGACAAGCTGACCACCAGTCCTTGGTGGTAGAAATCGAAGGTAAAATCAATGACACCCGAATTTACGTTTTAATTGTCCCTGGAGCTATGTTAAGTTATATTACTCCCGATGTATTAGAGTTGAATAAACTGAAGAAACCGAAGCACGCAAAATCATGACTTGTACAACTAGAAACTAAAAGGAAAGTAGTTGACTTTATTTCTGATCTTGAGTTCAACTTAGATGGTCAAAATATAAGGACCAATCTAAACATCCTACCACTAGGATCTTATGATATGATTATCGGGATG
>JASDQU010438830.1:0-37494 GCA_032191745.1 Picea mariana | reverse complement strand
ACAGAATTGAGTTTGACAGCCCCAAATCCTTGAGTGAGGTATTCAAGAAAGCATGAATGTGTTATGATAAGTATAAACAGTGGGTAGAGTTTCCCAAGACCTGGAAGGATAAGAAGCAATATTGAATGAACCAACGGAAGAAGGGATACCAGCCAACTCCTTATTGAAATGCAACAAAAACTTTCCCAAGGAAGGATTTTCACTCCAATCATCTGAATACGCAAGGTAGCGGTAAACCTGGGAATGAAGAAGTTTGGGGACAACTTCCGCGAGACATTAAAGTGTTGGGAGTGTGGAGAGCCTCATCTAAGGAGGAACTGTCCATGTTTAATTACAACAAATAGAACTATTGTTCATAATTTGCAGGAAGCCTCGATAGTGGGAGACGTAGGCAGAAGTCTGCATCGGATAAATGCAGCCATAGATTGTCGACAAGCTGACCACCAGTCCTTGGTGGTAGAAATCGAAGGTAAAATCAATGACACCCGAATTTACGTTTTAATTGTCCCTGGAGCTATGTTAAGTTATATTACTCCCGATGTATTAGAGTTGAATAAACTGAAGAAACCGAAGCACGCAAAATCATGACTTGTACAACTAGAAACTAAAAGGAAAGTAGTTGACTTTATTTCTGATCTTGAGTTCAACTTAGATGGTCAAAATATAAGGACCAATCTAAACATCCTACCACTAGGATCTTATGATATGATTATCGGGATGGATTGGTTGGAACAACACAAAGTAGTACTAGACTATTATACAAAGATACTTAGCTATAAAGATAATTTGGGCACTGTTAGAACAGCCCAAGGCATACCAAAACCTATATCAGTCAGACAAGTTTCAGGGATTCAACTCAACAAATGTATTAGAAAGGGATGTCAAGTTTACGCCATCCAAGTGACGAATCTATTAGGAAAAGAAGATAATCCCAAGTTAGAAGACTTTGTTGTCCTACGTGAATTCAAAGACATGTTTGTGGATGAGATACCAGAATTATCTCCTAGAAGGGAAATAGATTTCTCCATAGAATTACTACCCGGATCAACCCCTATCTCAAAATCACCCTACTGAATGAGTCTACCAGAACTGACAGAATTAAAAATACAATTACCGGAATTGTTCGACAAAGAGTATATCAGACCGAGTGTCTCGCCATGGGGAGAACCAGTCCTCTTTGTGAAAAAGAAATACGGTACTCTAAGACTATGTATCGATTATAGACAACTGAAAAAAATGACCATTAAGAACAAATATCACTTACCAAGGATAAATGATCTGTTCGATCAAGTTGGTGGGGCCAAGATCTCTTCAAAATTGGATTTACGATCTGGTTATCATCAAGTTATGATAAAGGACGAGGACATAAACAAAACAACTTTTTGAACAAGATACAGACACTACGAGTTTGTAGTCATACCTTTCCGACTCACTAACGCACCAACCACATTTATGTGCTTGATGAACAACATTTTCAGTCAGTACTTAGATAAGTTCATAGTAGTATTTATCGACGATATTCTGGTCTATTCTAAAACAGAGGAGGAACATGATGAACACTTAAGAATACTTCTGCAAACATTAAGGAAACACAAACTATATGCAAAATTTGACAAATGTGACTTTTATCGAAAAGAAATACAATATTTAGGACATGTCATATTCTCGGAAGGTATTGTGGTAGACCCGGAAAAGATAAAAGCCATTATGGAATGGCTAGTACCTAAGGATGTGGCATATATTCGGTCATTCATGGGAATCACTGGATATTATTGTGGATTTATAGAATGGTTTTTCAAGATAACCTACCCTATCATGTCATTACAAAAGAAAGGGACCAAGTTTAACTAGTCGCAAAAGTGTCAAGAGAGTTTTAACAAGTTGAAAGAATTATTGACATCGACGCCCATTTTGAAGGTAGCAGACCCGGATAAAGACTTCACAATATGTGTTGATGCAAGTAAAGAGGGACTAGGTGGTGTTCTAACTTAGGAAGGGCACATGATTTGTTACGAGTCCCGGAAATTAAAAGAACACGAGCAAAATTATGTCACTCATGACTTAGAATTGGCAGCAGTAATACATGCCTTAAAAATGTGGCGACACTATATAATGGGTAGAAAATTCCTACTATTGATGGATAATAGTGTGGTGAAATATCTGTTTAACCAACCAGACCTTAATGCAAGACAAGCAAGGTGGCTAGCCTTCCTGAGCGAATTTGACTTCAAGGTCAGACATATCAAGGGTAAGGAAAACAAAGTAGCAGATGCTTTAAGTAGAAGAGTCCATGGGTTATTTGAGATAAATATCAATAGGGAAGAAAGCGATTTGGAACAAAGAATAAGGATGACAAGTATTAACGACGGAAATTACACTAAGGTGATGGAAGAATTTCAAAACAGTATCGTAAACTCAGATAAACCAGATCTAAGTATCGACAAGAAGGGACTATTACGATTTAAAAACAGACTTTACATACCAAATTCAGTAGAGTTAAAATTAATTGTTTTAGACGAAGTGCATAAGAAACCATATTCTGGCCATCCAAGTTACCAGAAAACGATAACAACACTCAGAAAACTATTTTATTGGCCTAATATGAAGGGCGAAACAACAAAGTACTTTCCTAGGTGCCAAGATTGTCAGCAGGTTAAAGCCTAGCACCAGCACCCAGTCGGCCTATTACAACCATTACCGGTACTAGAATGGAAATGGGAGACTATATCACTAGAATTTATAACAGGTTTTCCTAAAACTCAGAAACAAAATGATTCTATCATGGTTGTAATCAATAAACTCAGTAAGTCTGCAAACTTTATTCCTATAAAATCTACTTTTAAAGCTATTAACATTGCTGAAATATTCATGAAATAAATTTTTAGACTGCATGGTATTCCTAAAATGGTGGTTTCAGATAGAGACGTAAAATTTACATCCACTTTTTGGAAGGAATTGTTTGCAGGACTAAGCACTAACTTGAACTTCAGTACGATCTATCATCCACAAACAGATGGATAGACCAAAAGAACAAACTAGATCATAGAGGATATGCTTCGCATGTACGTAAGAACAAAACCAAGCAAGTGGGAAGACTACCTGCACTTTGTAGAATTTGCATATAACAATGGGTAACAAACTTCGTCTAAGTTGAGCCCTTTCAAAATACTGTATGGAAGAAAGTGTACAACTCCAATTAGCTAGGACAACCTAATTGATAGACTCATGGTTGGACTAGAGATGCTCCAAGAAATGGAGAACATGGTAAGAAAGGTACAACAGAACTTGAAAGAAGCACAGGACAGACATAAGAGTTATGCAGATCAAAAAATGAGACACTTGGAATTTCAAGTGGGAGACCATGTTTACTTGAAGGTCAAAGCCTGAAAAAGCTCGTTGAAGTTAGGGAACTGTGCCAAGATGGCACCCAGGTTTTGTGGGCCCTTTGAGATACTAGCTAGAATTAGACCCATAGCATATCAACTTGCACTTCCAGCTAATATAAGAATTCATAAAGTATTTCATGTTTCTTTCTTGAAAAAGTATATTCATGACCCTACTCATATGATTGATTGGAACTTGGTGCAGGTGGAACCCGAAGGCGAGTTCCAGGTGGAACCCCTGGGCATTTTGGACCAGAGAGAAATAGCACTTCGGAACAGAGTCGTCGCTCAGGTAAAGGTGAAATGGAAGCACTTTAGTCCTGAGGAGGCCACTTGGGAGATGGAGGGAGATTTGTGGAAATCTCATCCAAACCTATTCCAAGAAAGGAATGAACACTTAGGACATTTTTTTACTTAAGGGGGAAAGGATATGATATCCCCAAAAATAAAATATTTTTGAAATTTAAATTCATTGGAAATTTATTTCGTTTTTAGTAAATTTGAATTTGGAAAGTTTTTTCCATTTATGGAAATTCCAAATTTCGAGTTTAATAATAGTAATTAATTAACATGACTGTTGGGCAGAGACATGATTTATCCCAACTAACTATTTGACTATGACACTTGTATGAAAACATAATATTTTATATTGATTGCAGGAGGAAAAATGGAACAACCATGTTGAATTTAGCTGACCATGACTCCATGAGAAGGGGAACATGTTGGAACTACCCCTAGGTTGATTGTTACAAGTGGAAAATCTGTGATTTGGCCATTGGAAGCCCCTGAAAATTAGGGATTTAGAAAGCTTTGAAAATTCCCAAGGGAGGGAAAAAGACCTGGGAAAAATTGATAAATAGCATATGTGAGGAGGCAGGACGCTGCCAAGTATGTGGAGAAAAGAGACTATGTATTTTCCTTGCTGTTATGAGCACTACTAAGTAAGTGTGAGGCAACAGGATAACTGCTAGAATTGTGGACATTGCTGAGGAGGAGTCTTCCAAATTTTCCCTCATAGATTCATGGTCAGGCTAGCGGGTGAATCGGGCAAGAAATTTTGGCTGCCTATTCTACGGTTGGGAGGAACATGGTTGTTCCCTTTGCCTTCCCATAAACTAGTTCATATATGTTGATCTGCTCCTTCTTTGTTTTAAATAATCATTTATACTGGTGATATGTAAATGTTAATTCTATATTGAAGAACTTCCATGGGATAAATTTGTCGTGTCATAATCCATTGTTGTAATAGGAAAAATTGTTGGAACATAGTAGGAATTATTTGTTATAGGAACAACTCTAATGTTGTAATGAATGGACTGGTAGAAACGATGGAGGATCTTCATTCGGGATAGAGGTAGAATAGAAATAACAAATCATATTACAAGTCACTGTGTACAGGGCATGGCAAGTACATAAATTATTGTATATGAAAGTATTAAATTAATTAAGAAGATTTTAGCGCGATTTCTTTTAAGAGTTTTTCTTTCCATGAGGTCATACACCTTTAAGTATTCGAAATTTTGTAATTAGACTATTGTTTAATGGCATAAACCGTAGAGAACAAAATGGGATCCTTCGGGTTAACTATGATTTGATGTGTAAGCTACTGGTGTGTAAGAATGAGACCCAAGTTAGGTAGATATACTTGCATGTTTATATTTCTGTAGGTAAAGATGCATGACTGTAGCATGCAACTGAGTTTTCCAATTTTTAAACCAGAATCAAGATGAAACCATACCTATGACAATGAATCGTTATATATAGAGAGAGAGAAATCTATGGGTCTGTACATACTTATAGGTGGAAATAAGTACAAATGTTAATCGAGAGTTAAAGCGAATTCCCTACAGTAAGAATTATAATATACACCTTTATACGCACATATAGAAGACATTCAAAATGCCTACTATTCTAGCAGTCATGAAGATCGAACCTTGCAATTAAAAGCATAATTAAATGTGAAAAACTGATTACTTTGACAATATCAAACTCCCTTCTTTTTTCATTGCTCTGTATAGGTTCCCTTAGATGATGATAATGATCTAAGAAATTTCGATGTATAACCAGGAACGACAATGACTGAGTATTTGTGTGTTTCTGTAATAAGTTATACAAAGTAATAACATTACCAAAGTATTGATGCATGACCAGGATACACATTTAATAGGATTATATGCATACATTTGTATATTACTTGATACCTGTACAATAGTTTAATATTCTGGAGCCCCCCCTTTTTTTGTTAAGATGTGATTCAAAAGATGTGGGCCTTTGGAAATACATAAATTCTATGCAATGCATAAAATTTCAGACTATACAGACAACAAACACGGAAATACAGTAGAGAATAACATCCTAACTGAACCTGAGTAAAGTTTCTGGATTTCAAAAGATAAGCAGTATGCAAACTTGAAATAATATCCAAGGAAGGAATCGACTCAAAATAACTATCCATGATGATTGTTGAATTCCATTTGAGAAAATCTACGCGTGCGCCCCCTTTTTGTTGCTCTTCTCTGTTCTGAACCAATGCATACCTTTCACGTTTCGAGGTTTCGAGACTCCTGCTTACGAGCTCTCCCAGACTTCTTGTCCTTACAACTCTCGATCATTGAAATTTCGAAACATTCTTAATGGTTATGGATCACCCCTTAGCCTCCGTCCATGTGACCACCACTCTGTGACCTAGTGCTATTCCTCCAAATGCTTTCAGGGTTTCATGATTCCGGCTGCAATGATTCTAGGTCCTTTGAACACTCGGACCCCGAAATGCTTAAATATCCCCCTTGAGAGATCAACAGTCCATAGTACTCTTGAACCAATGACCACGATCCCACTAGATCGATTACCCATGACCTTTCAGGATTTTCCCTAAACCTTGACAACTCCCCATGTGTCCTCCTTGATGAACGGTGTCGATCGTTTCACAATTTCATGAGTCGGGACTTCTTATCTCACGAATCCTCCTCCTCAAACTCCCAGTGTCGAAATCCCTGGTGGGCTTGGATATTTGAAATCTGTCCTCCAAAATGGATGGTCTCGATGCTTTCGGGACTTGATGAGTCCTCTTCCTTCTGTTGTTACGAGGTTTAAACCTAGCGCACCTTTTCTGGATCCGAAGGCTCACGACAAATCGACATTTCTCCCTCGAAGTTTTTGCCTTCTGTTCTACCCTTCTGTTCGGCTTCCTAGGGATTAAACCCTCACACCTCCTTCTAGATGCAACGACCATCGGACCTTGGTGCTAGATATGACGGTCCAGATCCTTTTTCCTATGCACCTCCAAGGGATAGAACCCCGTGCACGTATCTTGATCTCGCGACTCTTAGGCGACTGCACTCCAGATCTGACGGCTGGCACTATTTCGCAAATCGGGAGTTCACGATGCAGTGACTCCCTAATCACCTACCGCTCCAAACCCCAAACTCCAAAATAGCAAAATTCAATGCCTTAGAGTGTTGGAACACACTCGGCCTTAATATCCTCACTACTTTTCAAGATCCAATGACTCTCACAACTTTGGTACTTCTCCCCAAAGTGTCTCGACCATTCATTTCAGCTACTCTCCTGCGCGACCTCTCAGAGGTTAAACTCTGTGCACCTAGATCCTTTTGATCGAACGACAGTGGTGCACAACCCTGAGCTTTATCTCTCTGAAACTCAAAGGTTCCTTCGACCTAAGTTTAGATATTTCCTATATACATATAAGTATATTGGAGTAGTTTGAGAGTTAAGGGAAGTAATAGACTTATGGACAGAATTTATCCACATAAGCTTTTCTGTTCAAAGTAAACTAGAATGGTGTAATAATGTCATTATGAAAAGAAATGAATCTTACCTTCTCTTAAATTCTAAGCTTAAACGAAATTGAATTATGTCATAGAATTTTATTTTTTATGGTGAATTTGAGGTACATTACATTGAAAGGTATTAGTCTTTGGCTAGACTTTTCTATTTAAAAAAGTGGAATAATTGGATTGATAAACAAAGAAGAATGTGATCAGTATAAAGTGTGATCAGTATAGACTTACAATGATGGTACATATCACTTACTATGAAGCTGATGTGTTTTTCTTTCTCTCATAGACATCCACTGGAGTCATGTCAACCAGTTGTTTCCCTTCGTCGATGAGCTTGTCCATTCTCCTTTGAAGCCATTATTCAATGTAGCTTCTCATGGGGGCCACATTGATTTCATCTCGGATTTCTATGTTGAAAATATCAATTTCTAATTTCCTTAGATCCATAGAAATACTATGCAGAGCCTATTCAATTTCTTCATTGTGTGACAAATAGTCCACTAGCTAGTTGTCGACGTCATCTTCACCATATTCAAGGATGTCGTAAAACTTTTCTAAAGACAACCCCTTTAAAACATCAAGTTGTTCATTGAGGGATTTCTTGGTTAAGGGGAAGGATTTGAGGATTAAGTTTGTGTCTTGAACCTCATTGGTACTTCCGGCTAAGTCTATTTGGTTCAGGTTTCTAAATAATTCTTTTTTTTATGATATGGCTTGTTCACATAATTTGGCAATGAGATCTAGGTTCTTAACATTCTCTTTCCAGCAGTCTTTTAATTTGTTGACCTGTTGTGGGAAGGGGATATCCTCTTGTCTTCTTTTTAGATCCAAGCTTTTGATGGCATGGTTGGAAAAAGGGATCATCCTCTGTTCATAGAAACTTTTTTTATTTTTTAAATTCGTCTGCAAATGTTCGTGCAAATCATTTGCCCTCTTTCGAAAAGAAGCTATATTTTGTGATCTTTTCTAGGCTTCAACAATTAGCCGCATTCTTTTCTTGATGTTCCTCTTTACATAGGCTCTACAGGATATGAGAAGGCAGGAGGATCCTTTTAAATTGGTTGGAAGGGTAGAAGGCACGATTTTTTCTAAATCACTGGCAAACACTGGGGTAGAAATGAAAGCCCCTCCTCCAATTCCTTTATCCGATCATTCAGTCTGGCATTCTCCGCTACAATTCCTCCAATGAAATCATCAAGAGAAACGATGGTTGCATGATGAAAATGATAGTTTTGGGATGGCTGCATTTTCCTAAATTTAATCTCCGAATGAGATTTGCCTTTCTTATTTGTTACATCTCTCTTTTCAATAATTAAATTTTTAGATTGGCTATAAAAAACAACGCTCTCGAATACGAAGGATTCATCTTTGTCAAAAATGTTGGTCTCAACTATTTCCATTATGGAACTATGGTGCATCATGTCTACAGGTAGATCACCTTTCCGAGACAGGGAATCCACAAATGTTCCAAGTTGCATGTCCTCACTTTCAATTTCAGGTTCTTCCCCCTTCTCTACAATTTGGATTTGAAATGTATCTACATTGTAATCATCAGAAGGAGTGTTTTCATCACTTTCTCTATCTTCAGTCAGGCGTCTATGGATAAAAGAGCTGATAAAGCCAGCTAATAATAAATGTTCTCGAAAAATCCCATTAGGGTCGAACCCTTTTAGAATTTCAACATATTTTAGGTTCAAGATCTTTAAATGGCTTGCAAATTCATCAATCTTGTCAATGTTTCTAAACACAAAGTCCCCAACTTTACAGGGAAGAGGAATGGAATGTTTTTCTCTCTTGTATAAATATCTAAAAACTGAGACGAAGGCATTAAAAACCTGATAAAAACAATGGGAGGCCTTGTGCCTCCACAAGGCCTGGTAATAGAATGTTACTAGGTTGAATTCATAGTTTATTTTCTTATAAAAAGACAGTTTTGGAAATAGACAACAATGCAATATTGTGAAAATCAAGTAGGATGACATTAACTTTCCCCAATCTAAAATAAAAAAAAAATTGACTGTGAAGAAAAAAATATAAATAACTAGATGGTAAATTCTTGTCGTAGATTCCTGTATCGTTATTCTTGTAAACAACCAAGAAATTTCTCATGATGTATTTCTAAAAGAACTGACCTGCAACTTCGAGATATCTTCAGGAACCATTGTCAGGTCTTCAAGGAACTCGGATAAGAGGTCTAACCCATTCTCATGTTTTTCTAAAAACTGTTTGCAGTCTTGTCCTCTGAAGTTCAATGTTGGCTCTGACAATCTTAAAATCCCACGTAAGACCTGAGGTGACAAAGAATAATTCTGGAATAATTCTTTGTCTTGAAATATATTTTTCGGTGCACCTAGACACCACCTCCTTAGAGTCAAAAACCTCAGGGATGTAGTCTACATGAGTGTTTCCAGTGGTCAAAATCACTTCGTTCTGGGTGGAACATGATGAATGGTAAGGGTATGGCCTAGACCAATGGAATTTCTCATCCTCACGTCCGAAGATATTCACTGTATCTCAACAAAAATGTTGTCGAGTTGCTGCCATAAGTTTACGACAACATTGGTTTTCTCCGGACGATGTTTGAAATGAAGCGCTGGAAGGGATAATATAACCCTTTGCAAATCTTGGTCCAATGCATGTGAATGAGATATGTCCTTGATCCTTTCACTCATTAATGAAAATCTCAACGGTTGTTGCATGATGTGTTGGTATCATTAAAGACTAGTAATTGCATACCTAAAAGTGCCAATATGGAAGGTATGACAATTAGAAATTAAGGATTAGATATTTCGTGAACAGGCCAATGCAAGGACCTGTGATTGAGATGAACACTCTGAAGGGATAATATAACACTCCACAGATATTGGTTTAATGTGTTTTAATTCAAGATATCCTCGAACATTTCTCTCATTAACGACAATGTTGATGCTTCTTGCATGGTGACCAGTTAGCATGAAAGGTTACTAATTGCATATTAAGAAAGAAGTACGAAGGTGGCTGCGACAGGAAAGAGAAATTAAGGAGTGTCTAATTATCGAAAGCAGTCGGGCAGGATTCAAAACAAGATTACAAGGTACAACCACTAGAGGCGAGGGCCCAAGGGTCAAATTGTATGTCACGAAACATTTTGAGTGAAAAAAGCATAACATGGAAGAGGGAATGATGGGAGAGTGCATAGGGAAATTTGTATATCATGGAACTCCAAGTACTATTTGTAGGACACAGAACAATAGAAATTAAATCATGAGCCCGCCTGTCTGCGAACCCGCAATCAAAAAAGTGGCTCAAATATGGAATAGGGAAATAGATGGGCGAACTGGTTTTGGATAATATATTGAAACTTGTAATATATATCCCATTACGTCGAAAGATAATTTTTTCATGTCTCTGCGAAAATTTTGTGGCAATAGCCAATGTGACTATATCGTTGAGCCTTTCTCTTTTAATTGACATTCTATATGGTTGTTGCATGTTGAACTGTTAGCATTAAATATTGGTGGTTGCATACTTTGAAATAAGTCCGAAGGTGGTGGGCATAGTAAGCAGCGACTAAGAAGGGGATATTTCATTAACCCGCCAATGCGGGGATCCGTGAAAGAGATTCCATCAAAATAGGAAATTATGGAAAGTGGTCAGACAAGCTTCAAAATTAGGGTGACAATGGTTCCCCAGGAGACAATGGGCTCAAGGTTCATATTGTATCTGTCGGGAGTGTTGACCACAAGACATGTAACATGGAAGAGGGCATGATGGTGCATTCCTGTAGACAAATTATATATCGTGGAACTTTGGGTACTATTTTCTAGTCGCGTGACAGTGGAAACACAATCCTGATCCTGCCAATCTGGAAACCCGTAATCGAAAAAGTGTCTAAATATGGAACAGGGAAACGGTAGGCCAGAGTCAATATACAGTAAATGTACCACATCATGGACATACAACCAACTTGTGGTAAAGTATTGAAAGGAATGGTGGACGGTTGGGCTCGTGATGGGGCATTCCAGCAGACAAATTGTATATCGCGAAACTACGGGCACTATTTGCAAGTCGCGGAAGATTTGAAACACAATTTTGGGCCCGTCAGTCCAGGAACCCACAATTGAAAAAGTGTCTAAGTATCGAATAGGGAAACAGTAACCCAGACTTGTTTTCTCCAATATATTGAAATTTGTAATAGCTTTCCCATTACATGGCAAGATCATATCTGCATGCTTCTGGACAAGTTTTGTAGGGATAGTTAGTCCTTGAGGATTTTTCTTATTAATGAAAATCTTTACGGTTGTTACATGATGAATTCTTAGCATTAAACCTTTGTTTTTGCATATTTGGAAAGAAGTACGAGGATGGTCGACACAGGAAATAGTCACTAGGAATTGGATATTTCGTGAACCTGCCAACCCGAGGATCCAAAATAGGGTGACAATGTCTCCCCAGAAGACATGAAACCCTGAAAATCAAATTGTATCATTCTAAACATTTGAATGCATAATGTGTAACACGGAAGAGGGGATGATTTTTCACCAATATATTGAAATTTGTAGTTATAACTTTTCGATTACCTGGCAAGATCTTCTCTGCATGTTTCTGGACAAGTTGTCTAGAGATAGTTAGTCCTCGAGGATTTTTATTATTAATGATGATATTTACAGTTGTTGCATGATGAAGTATTAGAACTAAATATTTTTTGTTGCATATTTGGAAAGAAGTACAAGGATGGTCGGCACAGGAAACAGTGACCAGGAATTACAGATTGCGTGAACCCGCTAACTCAAGGATCCAAAATAGGGTGACAAGGTCTCCCTAGAAGATGTGAGGCCCCGATGATCCAATTATATCACTCAGAACATTCAAATGCATAATGTGTAACATGAAATAGGGGATGATGTCGGAGTCAGGCAGTCAATTTGTTTCTGCATGTTTTTGGACAAGTTTTTGTAGTGATAGTTAGTCCTCGAGGCTTTTTCTCATTAATAACGATCGTTACGATTGTTGAATGATGAATTCTTCACATTAAACATTTTTTGTTTCATATTTGGAAAGAAGTACGATGATGGCCGACAAAGGAAACAATGACTAGTAATTGGAGATTGTGTGAATCTGCCAACCCGAGGATCCAAAATAGGGTGTCAATGTCTCGCCAGAAGACGTGAGGCCCCAATGATTAAATTATATCACTCAGAAATTTTCAATGCATAATGTGTAACACAAACGAGGGGATGATGTGAGAGTCCAGCAGTCAATTTATATATCACGAAGGTCCGAGTCCTATTTGTAGGTCACATAACAATGGAAGTTAATTTAGAGGCCGAAATAATTAATGTGCATTGGGAAGGGCATGATTGTGGCAGTGATGGAAGAGAGCCATAAATGGTTTGAAACTTTTTATGAATTTGGGTAAAGTGAATATTGCAAGTTAGAGGAGCGCAGGGTTGAATTGTAGATCAGGGAATTCTTTGGGTGCAAGATGTATATCACAGAACATGTGGAAAAGTTTGGCTAAGTATAGAAAGGAATGGCGGTTGTTCTGAGTACTGTAAATGATGTTTTAAGGCGTGTTAATGCGAGATGACCTTGATGTTTTTTCCTTGTTAATGCCAATTGTTTCATACCAGTTTGTTCAGTTGTCACTTCTAAGACCATAATTAATGTGCATTGGGAAGGGCATGAATTTAGTGGGGATGGAAGGCATCGACATATGCTTTGAAACTTTTGTGAACCTTGGTAGATTGAAGCTTGCAAGTTTGAGGATTCTGCGGTGGAATTGTAGATCACGAAAGTTTTGAGTTCAAGATGTATATCACGGAACAAGAAGAAACAAAGTTCGAAAGCGCCATCCCTAGAAACTGCGGCCATAAAATTGGCTAAGTATGAAAAGGATCAATAGTTGGTCAGACTTATCATGTGAGGAAATAAATGGAGATGAAGATATGTCATCCCACCAACCCGAAAACCCATGATCATAGAAAGGAGAATAAGTATATAACCAGAAAGCGATAATAGATGGAAAGAAGAGAAGGGAAGAACAGATAAGTACCACATAGAAAAACATCTACTTCTCGTTTATTAATGCCAATATTTTCGAACCCCTGGTGACTTGTCACTATTAAAAGAATAAATTGTAGATCACAAAAGTTTTTTGGGTGGAAGATGTATATGATGTAAAAGGGAACATAAGTGTTAGATACCGCAAACCTGGGACCCTGTGGTTAGATAATTGACTAAGTATTGAAAGGGACCACATTCAGTCGGGCTCATGCTGTGAAGATATAGATAAATATGAGCAACTTCCAATCCGAAAATCCAAGAAGCCATGATCATAAAAATGTGACTAAATATAGAACCACAAAGTGATAATAGAGGGGAAGAAAATAATAAACAAGGAAAATTTAAAGAGAAAGTGTTTATATTTATTCCAATAGTATTCATATTAATATATATTAATCGATTATTTAGGGAACATAAGTGTTAGATACCGCAANTGATCATAAAAATGTGACTAAATATAGAACCACAAAGTGATAATAGAGGGGAAGAAAATAATAAACAAGGAAAATTTAAAGAGAAAGTGTTTATATTTATTCCAATAGTATTCATATTAATATATATTAATCGATTATTTATGGTCCAAACATAAATCATCTTTCAATTTGCAGGATATTGTTCGGTTCGCAAATTTCATTGAAACCCATAAGCAATAGAAAGGATATATATATATATATATATATATATGACATAACATTTTTTTTATGTACGGATATTATCAAATAGGAGAAGTTGTAATATATGCACAATATTGAACAAGGACATGACGTGAACATCTGAGTTTCCTTGTTCAAATATTGTCATTAATTCATTCAATTTATAGGACCCCATTTCTTTCTTATGTATAGGGCGGGCGCCACAAAAGTATGGCCTATCACAAATTATTCTTCCTTTTAAAATGTAAGAAGCAAACAAAGTGGCCTTTATTTAAATCGAAGTGTTGGGAAGTACAAAGAAAAGCTTGCCATCCATGTTTAATCACACACAGAAAAAAAGTACAAAATAAAATAAAAAACAATACCAAAGACTGGAAAAAACTATACTAAAACCTCAAATATTCTATATTCAGATAAAATGGGTTACAAAATACAACTGATATTATTTACTAAAATAGTTGTCTTGAAAATTTTCAGGAAATATTCTCTGAAATTTAAATGCATTTTCCATAGTGACCACGATTGGGGTTGTCGCCGACAAAAAAAAAAAACAAATATGTAGAATAATGAATCATGTAGACAAAAGTTTATAGATTTCAACTTGATCATCAAATGCTTACTTGGTAAAAAATGAGTCGAATATCAATTTCAGGTCTTGGACTTCATTGGCGCTGCCAGCTAGATCTATGCCAAATTTTTGAATAACTTGTCTCTTCTAGATATGGCCTGCCTGCCTTAGTTATTTATTCAACATTTCAAACATTTATAAGTCTTAATTTACCTATATCGTCGAAATATTGGGGTTTAATGTTCCTTCCTTGTAATGTTCCTGGTCATCAACATCTGGGACAACTTAGAGATGCTATCCAGGCCCAATTAAAAGAAGAGGGAGTGGTTTTATGTGACATCAACTTTGGGGGAAAAAAGATCATGTTAGCCAACAAAAGTTGAGACAAAAAAAAAAAATCAAGTATGTTGTCATTACTATTCTCCCTGTATTTGATCATTTGATTGGTTGAAAGGCCTGCATGAAGATTTGAATTTATTTTTTTAATTGTTGTAAATTGTAAGGGACGTCCAAGCTAGCTGCAAACTGCTCCTCTGTTGAACTACATAGATTCTTCTAGCAACACATATCTGGAAAGTGTATCAAATCTTGTAGATCACATCAAAATATATCTTTCGTCATAAGGGTGGCAGACATCGCAGCTCACAAAATGGTCTGGAATATTAAGAAGTGATGCCAAATATTACTCCATGCTTGGATACACTCAAAAGGAAATTATAAAATTGGATCCTTAGGAATGTGAGAAACTAATGTGAAGTGCAATAATTCATTATCCTAGGCTCCAGGTAGTTTCACCTTCAGGAATCCACACTGGTGGTGACTCTAGGCTCTAGATAGCTTCTACTTCAGACATCGACACTGGCGATGGAAATGGAACAATGCCATTGATTGTAGTACAACAATGCCATGAACAAGCAGGGTTGTCATTATCAAAGCACTAAGCTTGCAGGATTGTCAGACCTGCAAAGAACATCAACTTTAGTGTTGGTTTGTTAGGTACAGTGAACAGTAAAGAAAACAGAACAAAATGAAAATAAGTAACACTATAAATTTGTTGAGCACAAAGACCGAGTACTTTGAGTTCATAAATATTTGTACATTGGGTGTCTTGTGCAATAATGACCTTGACATTAGGCAAATGCCAGACATCTATTATCTGACATTACAATGTTAGTGCAATTTCCATAGTGGACAACAACTAGATTCCATTGGCACAAGAAAAATTAATTGTGTGATTAATTAACATCCTTGAAGGACACGAATCCCAAATAATGATTGAAACTTTTCGAACAACCGTGTGTTACAAAAATGTATTGTTCTACATTTTAAGATAGAAGAAATTGTATTATAAGATATACAAAACTTTTTAAGTTAACCGAAATTAATATATAGTCAACTCAGATAACCAGAAGAGACCAAATTCCCTAGAGCTAGTGTAATATCCCCCAAAAATAATTGATTATTAAATTCTTTATGCACTTAGGAATTTATTTCCATTTTTGGCAAATTCATATTTGGAAAATTATTCCCATTTGTGGAAATTCTGAATTTGGAATTTGATTAATTGTAATTAATTATTGTGATTTTTGGGCAAATATTTGATTTGACCAACCAACCCTTTGACTATCACACATGTAAAAGACAAATATTTTTATATTAATTATTGAAGGACAAATGGAACACCCAGGTTAAATCCAGATGACCATGACTCCATGAGTGGGGAACATACTTGAACTACCTTAGGGATGAATTTTACAAGTGGAAAATGAGGAATTTGGCCACTAGCAGCCCTCGAAAATCCAGGATTTGTAAAGTTGCAAAAATTACCAAAGGGGGGGAAATGACCTAGGCACAACATGCTTTTTGATATACATCATATGGGAGGAGGCAAGACACTGCTTAGTATGTTGGAGAAAGGATATCACTTGCTGTTATGAGCACTGTTATGAGTGTGAGGTAAGGGGGATTTCTGATCTGAAAGAGGACCATAGCGAAAGAGGAACATTGGTGTTCTCCCTTATGGACTCATGGTCAGGCTAGGGGGTGAACAGAGAAAGTAGTTTGGTTGTTCAGTTCTATGGTTGGGCGGAACATGGCTGTTCCATTTGTGTTCCATATTCGATTTTAGATATGTTATTCTACTTGTTATTTTGATGAATATTTTATTATGAATTAAGCTTATAGGAATGAGATGAATCTGTGATAATTTTCTTATTCATGTGAACACATTATCTAAATAGGAATAGTAAAACAAATGCTAGTTCGATCTATTGTTGATATTGGGAATAGTTTGGTATAAATATGAATGAGGATTTATTAAATATTTCTACATGTCGGATAACCTTAAGTACAGACCTATAGGAAGTACTTGTACATGATTTTCCTTACAGGTATCTAAATAAATGTATATATACAAAGGAATGCATTTGATCTAAATAAAACAAAAGTGTTGCTATGTTAATTATAACTTGTACCATGTATGTATATATATATAAATGTATCGAAATTTAACTTAAGGAATATTGGCTTGTTGTAAATGCCAAACGAAATTCTAGAAAATAAAGACAAAATATAAATGTATATATATATATTGTTGCCTGTTTAGATACATAGAGCTATATAAAACTTCTAATGTATTCATACACAAAAGGATTCTATCAACTCCTTGATTCGCATGAGATTTCAAGTATTTTCTATTAATCAGTCTATATCAAAGGAATAGAAAATTCACATTTCTTTTACATTACAGCAAACCTAGAAGCAAATTTCCAGTGGTATATAATTGCATGCTACATGCTACAGTGTTGTCTAACACTTAGCGTTTTAACTTCCTACTTAACACATGGTATCATAGTTGAATAATCATGGGATTGTATTCAATATAGGTTTCCATTTACATTTGTCTATTCCATTAAAGAATTTAAATAATTTTAACCAGCTATCCTTGGAACCCTGGTTTGAAACTATCATAGTAGAGTACTTTGGGATGGAATCCTATATCACTATAAACAAAAACTGGGAATTTAAATTCTAACGCCGAGAGTTGGAACTCGAATACCTTTTGAGTGAGGCGATCTTGTAAATCCATCTCCTCAGAACGATTAATCCTACAAGAGGAAAATTGAGAAATCAGTAAATAGAGTTATGAACAATTAATGAAATTAAATATTGAAGATAAATCAACCATTAGTAAACAATGTTAAGAAATCAAGGAAAATAAATTGTTGAAGATTTAACACACGAATAATACTTCGTTTGGGATTGGTGTGGGTGCCTTTCCATCGGTGTTGCTGAATAAAATTGTCCACAATCCGAGGGGAGGAGTGGACCTTGAAATGACTAATAGGTACCCTCACAATGGAAATAGGTGTCCCATTATTATTTTTGTAGCCGAAAATAATTAACTGATTTCCCAGAATGTAAATAAGCAGATAGAACATTGTTAAACATGCAATATATTGCATAAACATAACAATAAAGATTGCACAATATAAATTATGTCCCACATAATCTTTATTGACCAATTCAGACTACAGATAAGGTTGTGAGACACTTTTCTCCTAATTATTTAAACTTATGAATTGATGATAAAGAAAACACAGTCAAGAACCTAAGCATAAAACATAATCTAAATTACAATTTTCGAGTCTACTGTAATATTTCTATATTCTTTATCACAGATAATATACCCCATGGAAGAGAATTCTACGGAGTTATGGATACTTAAATTAACCTTTTATTTATGCTAAATAAGTGCAATTAGACAAGTCAAACACAAAATTCCAGAACAAAGAGTAAGGGTAAATCCTTTAAATTAGCTTAAATTCTAGAATAATTGCACACAGTGGAAATCTTAAGACTGTAACAATTCATGTACTAGTACGAGAAAGGTAAAGAGATTTAGTTATTAAACTTTACATATAGATAAATAATGCATATTTACTCACACGTGATGCCATATGTGGAATTTAATGGTCACTGTAGAAAAACCTGAGCAGGTTTTAACCACGGGAGTTTTTCGACGATAGGTATGCTGTGAGTGGTTCCAATCAAAAATACAATACTAATATTTAAGGAGAAGACTAAGGATAACTTCTTTCCAAAAAAACCCTAAAAATGCTATGGGACTATCCCTGAATCAAGAAACTGAATCTCCTATGTAAAAATGCATACAAGTTATAATGAAATCCATGAGTAGCATATGGTTTCCCTCATGGGAGAGATAGGGCCTCAATCTGCCACGAGTATAAATTACTCATTTTACACAGAGCATAGATGGAAATACTTCATAGAATTAAGAGTAGCGAAAGGAGGATCCTCAACCAGCAACTGTAAGGAAACTAGCTATAGAGACAAACTTAAATACGACCAACCCTTACATATCGTCTATAGATAGCTTAAGAAATAGAGTCATTGTGGAATTACCTGGTAGAGGAGGAAACCAAAGGGTCGTACACCCATTTTATTTCCTTACACAGAGTAGGAAACCTCCTTTTCGCCGGTTTTTACATGCAGAGAAGCGTTGCATAGGTCAATGCTATATGGTTTTACGAAATGCACAAGAGACAAAGGAAAAATGAGACATTAGTTACCCGGGAGACTCTTGTATCACAAAGTAATGATGAAGGGATGATTTGGGTAATTTGGCCATGTGAATAAACGTGCACGGCATATCCACATTGTTCATGATAACCAAGAACCATTACAGTGCATAAGCCTCATAACTTTCAATCAAAGAATTCAATGTTATTACCGACATGTATTAACTACACATTGAATCGATCCCATAACACTATTAGTGCTAATCTTTGTCACTAAGTCGGGAGGTTTCATGTTGGACAGTAAGTATCACAATTATGACTTGTCATGGAAGATGGGATTCCAGACCTCAACGTTAAACATCATTATTTGATAGACCCCGTCATTTTACAGCTGGCGTATGCTAAGTTCCCGCTAACTACTCTATTAAAAGCCTTAATGAAAAACTGACAAGAACATCCACTACTAGTGATAGTTAGAGTGTGCTTACTATTAGGTTATAGTTGTTGCAAGGAGACCCGTATGGATATATGCAAATAAGGTTAAACACTTAAGGTAATACATACGATAATTCATTCATATAATCTCAAGAAAATACATCGCCTTGTATGACTATAGATATAGGAACTATATGTATATATATCTATAGATATATGGTAATGGTTTTATATCTAACACCAACAATTTAATAATTCTTGATACATGGAATTATAAGGTTATAATAAAGAAAGGGAGACTTGAGTGTATGGGATTGTTGTAATAAAGTTTGAAGTACTCCTTCATTTGGAAATGAAGTGGAGAGTACTAAGACTTGTTTAAAATTGGAGAGTACTAAGACTTGTTTAAAAGTGGATCTTTAGCGAAAAAATTTCGTGGATCCCTTGGTAAAGGTAGAAACCATGTAGGCTAGAGTTACTTTAGACTTAATGGACATAACTAGATCACAATTTCATGAAGAGTCTAAACCTTAACCTGTTGTGACAAGTGTTATCACATGTATTGAATGATTGTAATAGGCATGACTTCATGGAAAGGTTAACCACCTTGTTTTAGTCGCATGTAAATACAATTAAGCATCCATCATATTCCTATAGTGACGAGTATATATGTAAACTAATCAAGTATAACAGAGTAAAGAATTTTTAATGCACCTAGCAAATTTTTTTTTTGGGGGGGGTAAATTTGGGGTACATTATAGCTAGATCTAGTTTATTTCCATCATGTTGGTTGGGATAGAAGGATCCACCACAAGGACAAATAAATAAGGTTTCATTTAAATCAACTATGCAAATGCAAGTTGGTGATGGAACCAATCGATGACCAGGAAGGCACTTACTTCAAGCATCGAGCAATTGCTTTTTTTTTTTTCAAATATGAGATCCACTGACATAGTAGAAATGCATTATCCTTATTCAAAGAAAGGGAAACAACAAAAGGATTGATATTGGGTGGAAAAATCTCTGGAATACACTGCCACAACAACGTCTCTTATAAAGAATGAAACAAAATGATTACATGAAGGTTGTAGTAAAAGGTGATTTTCAGAAACCAAATCATTACCTGAACATGGCAAACTTCTCGCAGAAGGTGGTAGTAGAAAGTAATCTTCATAAACTATTCCAAAGTCCATCATCCAGAATTCCTTTCGACTAAATTTTCCTAGTTACATGTTGATGCAAGCATTAGAAACTTTTGAGAGCGTCGTCCTTTGGTTATATACCCACCATAAAGTAGGAGGAGAATATATGTGCAAAGAAGGGCAAGTTCATCGACCCCGATGCTGTCATATGCATAGGAATAGTGAAAAAAAAATGTGCAGTAGCGATAAAAAGTTGATTGTATGTCGATTATGTTTCTATACCCAGATGACGATGAACAAACTTTGATAAATATTCTGACTTTCTTTCAATTTTGTTACCACGCCCAGAAGTCACTCAACAAGCCTTTAAATAGAAACTTTTGCAATTTTAGGATGTTGATTGAACTACCCATACAGTTTCTCACATTCGTGACGATACAAATTTATAATTTTTGAGTATATTCACAAATGGAGTAATATTTGGCATCAGTTCTGAATATTCCAAACCATTTTGCAAGCCACAATATGTGTGACTCCTCTGACGAAAGATAAATTCTTATGTAGTCTGCACAATTCGATACATGTGAAAAATTTGTTTTGATGGAAGAAAATATAGACTTCAACGAAGGAACACTTAGCAGGTGACCCGAAAGTCCCTTCCAATTCCTAGTAATAAATCAAATAAGTTCAACACACAAATATTTACGTAGGCCTTTCAACCAACCGAAGCATCGAATACAGTTAGAACACCAATCACAAGATATTTGTTTTTTTTTTTGTCTGAGTTTTTGTTGGGTAATAGAATTTTTTTTTGGCTCAAAGCTGACGTCACATAAAACCATTCCTTCATCATTCAATTGGGCAAGAATGGCATATCTAAGTTGTCTCACAAGTCCATAACCAAGAACAATACAATGAAGTCACCTTAAATCCCAAGTCCTCGATGATAGAGAGAAATGGGAATAAGTATTTAAAATGAACGTTGGAGGATGATGGTATAATCTTCCATACATCTTGGTTTGATTTTTTTTAACAGAATATGCCCTCGATATTTTCACCCATTAATTCAAATATTTTCAAATATGTGTGTTGAAGAGCCACCAATAACACGAGTTAACATTTCCATATGAAAGAAGATTCTCAAATATGACAACCTATAATATATGCACGGTATTAAAGACATACATGACGTGAAGACATATGTGGATGACACGTTTGTGGATGGTAGTGTGGTAGTACAATATTGCACTATTACTATGATCATGCCTTAAAAAAACTAAAATAACCAACACTTTTTTCCAATTCAATATGGATGCAAAAAAAATTATTAGATCCTATAATATTCGCCTGTTAATGCGTTTTAATGGAAGATGTCCTCGAGATTTCCTCTTATTAAAGACAATATTTTTGAACTTGTCTAGTGGGTTGTCACTAGTAAATGAATAATTAATGTGAATTGGGAAGGTTGAAAGATGGCGGGGATGGAGGAGAGCGAAAAATGATTTTAAATGTTTCTGAACCCAGGAATGAGTGAACCAGTGAAAGTTTGAAAACTCGACCAAGTATGAAAAGGCAGGTTAGACAAACGGATTCATTGTAGGTTGAATCAGGTTTGCAAGTTCGAGGAGCCTGGGTTCGAATTCTAGAGCACCGAAGTTTTGGGTCCAATATGTATACCCTGAACACGGGGCACTAGAGTTTGATCGCACCTATCCTTGAACCCGCATTCATAAAATTGGATAAGTATGCAAACAAACAATGGTCGGTTGGACTCGTGATCTAAATATATAGATGGAGATGAAGAGTTGTCATTTTTCCACCTCATGATCCTGTGAGCATAGAAACGTGACCAAGTATAAAACAAAAAACACATAACAGAGGGGAAGAACAAAAGGGAAAAACACACAAGTTTAGAAGAGGAAAAAGAAAGGGAGACGAGAAATTTACCTCTCACAACAAAAACACTTAGTCTCATAACTATGAAGCCATAGAAACATATTAACTATGGGAAAAACATTCTCAGCTATGAAATATAGTTGGTTCTCGACAAACTCTGGTTCAAGTCAAAAGAGATGTTGTTCATAGCTACTATAGAATTTTGCATATTATTTTATCTTCATAGTATTTTTTTCTATCCCAATAGTAAAACGATGTTCCAATTTGTGTTTTCCAACTCGAGATCTATTTGTGAAGAAACATGCATGAATCGGATTAATTGCATCCGTAGGACCTCAACTCTTCAAATTTGAATCAAACAATAATAAGCAACATCTAGCAAACAAATGAGAAAGCATGAACTAGTCAACCAAGAATTCCATGGAACAACAATGTTGTCCAAATCCACTACAGACATTATTGTGTAAAAAAATCGGAGGAATATATCATGACACGCCTGTTAAGAAAACATTTCATGTTACAAGACTTGTCAATTAAACATGTAAGACTGTAAGGACCATGCAAAGGCCTCCCACTGTGTAAACATTTAAGGAAGTTGCATTTTTTCATGGTTGGCATTCTGCATCCGCAATTGGAACAAGTCCATAACACCCATTGACATATAGAAAAGGAAATCAAATTTTCTCTTCGCATACAAAGATGTTCTGGAAGAGGATTTTGACTCACGCATCTCCAACATTTCAATTTTTCATTTGCAAACTGGAAATAACAAACAACAAAGAACGAAAATGAATGTAAATGTAAAAATGAAACCCACCCATCAGTGGGGAATGACAACAACAACAACAACAAATATAGGAAAACAATAAACCAGTCAACAAACAATGAGCAAGAAACAACCACAGNTTTCATTTGCAAACTGGAAATAACAAACAACAAAGAACGAAAATGAATGTAAATGTAAAAATGAAACCCACCCATCAGTGGGGAATGACAACAACAACAACAACAAATATAGGAAAACAATAAACCAGTCAACAAACAATGAGCAAGAAACAACCACTGAACCAATAACACTACCAAAGAACAATATCACCCATATTAATTGAATACAACATTGAAAAATAAAAAAGAAAGGACGAAAATGTATTGCAACAGGGATGTCAAGAAATGCAAGAATGCAACCACAAAAATGAGACCCACTGGTGAACGAAGAAGGACAGAAGCATAACCCCTAGCCTGCAAACTACAACAACAGGTCCAACTATATATGCAGGACCCCAACCTTGCAAAGTTGAAGCAAACAACAAAAAGTAGCAAATAACAAACTAGTGAAGAAGAATGAAAATGCCCAAGTGCAGCTGCAGGAACTCAACCCTGCAAAGTTGAATCCAACAAAAATAAGAAGCATACAACAAACCAAGGAGCAAGCACCAACCATCCAACCAGGAATGTCGGTGAAGAACAATACTATCCAAATTCACTGCACAAAAGATTGTATAAAACAATTTGGAGGAAAATGTATTGTAACGCATTTGTTAAGCAAACATTTCAGGTTGTGAGGCTTGTCAGGTAAACATTTAAGGTTGTGAAGACTATTGAAAGGCATGTCACTGTGCAAGCAATTGAGAAAGGTGTAGCTTTCATGATTGGTATTTTTCAAAATGTGCATTCAAAATCCCCTCGCTGTCAATATTTGTATGTGATTACTACGACTAGAGAAGCAAAACTATAATCATGTCTTCATATCATTCTTGCTCACCAATGTTCGACATATAAACTACCTCCATCATAGCCATAGTGACGTATAGGAAAAGAAAAGCGTGTTTTCTCCTCACATACAAAGATTTTCTGCAAGAGGATTTCAACCCAGGCATCCCCAACAGTGAAATTTCTCAGTTGCAAACTGCAAATAGAAAAGGAAGCTAAACATGGCACTGAAACCTACTTGTTGATGGGGAATTATAGAAGGTTAGTTCCAATCGCTGTTGGAGAAACCCAAGCATGCAAACTGCAACAAGAACAATAAGTAAACAAGAGAAACAACCAAACAAGAAACTTGTGAAAAAGTAAGGAGCAAGCATGGACCATTGAACCAGTAATTCCCCTGAAGAATGGTGCAGTTTTCACGGTTTGTATTTTTCAATACTTGGAGTGTTCAAAATCCTTTTGTTCTCCACCTTTGTATGTGATTACTATGACCAAAGAAGAAGGATTGTAACACTATCTTCGTCTCGTTATTGATCGCCAATGTTTGACACATAACCTACCTCCATCGCAACCACAATGGCGTATGGGAAAAGGAAATTGTATTTTATCCTCACATACAAAGATGTTCTACAAGAGGATTTTGACCCAACATCCCCAGTAGTGAAATTTCTCACCTACAAAATGAAAACAGAAAAGGAATATAAACACGTCACCTAAGCATGGAAACTACAACAAGAGAAACATGCAAACAAGAACAAGAGAAACAGGAAAACAAGAAACCAATGAGCAATCATGGACCACTTGACCAGTAATGCCCCTGAAGAAAGGTGCAGTTTTCACAGTTGGCATTTTTCAATACTAGGACTGTTCAAAATTCTCTTGTTGTCCATATGTGTATGTGATTACTACTACCAGAGAAGAAGGACAGTAACATTTTCTTCGTCTCCTTCCTGATCGCCAACGTTCGACATAGAACCTACCTCCATCGTAGCCACAGTGACGTATAGAAAAAGGAAATCATATTTTCTTCTCACATACAAAGATGTTCTGCAAGAGAATTTCAACTCAGGCATCCCCAACAGTAAAATGTGTCAGCCACAAACTGCAAATAGCAAAGGAGGATAAACACACCACCGAAACCTACCCGTCGATGGGGAAAGATAGAAGGCCAGTTCCAATCACGGTTGTAGAAAACCAAGTGTGCAAACTGCAACAAGACCAACAAGAAAACAAGAACAACAACAACATGAAAACAAGAAACCAGTGAACAAGTAAGGAGCAAGCATGAACCATTGAACCAGTAATTTTTCTAAAGAACAATATTTCCCATATTCACTACAGAGAACATTGCATAAAAAATAAAAAATGAAAAATAAATAAACCGAGAAAAATGTATTGTAACATGCATGTTAAGTAAACATTTAAGGTTGTGAGGCCTGTTAGGTAAACATTTAAGTCTGTCAGGACTGTTGTGTAAACATTTAATAAATAATGCAGTGTGGCAACTCTGTTATGTATGAAAAAAACATTTATTATATTATTTTATAACAATAAAAAAAAATAGTAATATTAGTTCGAACAATAGAGGGTATGTAAAACAAAATTTATTCAAAGGACAAAGTAATATGAAGTGAAGTAATAAAAACCTGACTCTCTATTTTCAAAACTTCGGATATCCAAACATTTCAAGAATAAAAGTAAAAATTTAGAAAGACCATATATGATAAAAACCTTTGGATATGCTAACATATAAAACATTGGGAATAGTGAAGCTGGCAATAAGACCTCCAATCTATTATCCAATCAGATCATGAGATATAAGGTATTTTTTATTATATAAAAATCAATGTTTTTAGTTCCCTAGTTCCAACAATAGGTACTATGCACATATTTTTGGTCAAAGGAGAAACTAATATGAAGTCAACGAATTATCGATCGCTATAGTCCCTCTACGCCTTTGGCAGGGACTAATAATAAATTCAAATATGTTGAAAAAATGGCCTTAGTTATTAATGGTCATTTCTCATCAAAATAGAATGATTTATTTTAACATCCTCTAGCCAAGCTTGTCTATATCATGTGAACAACAAGAGAGTGAATAATAAAAATTAGGAAGGAAAAAATTTGAAATTATCTATTCGGACATTTGTTTTGATCTAAGTTTATTTTCACAACAAAGTCTCTAAGATTATATTAGTTTACTTGATTTATGATGTTGTGAATCAAATCATCATTGTATATCACTAAATGAACACTGAGTATGGTTGCTTCAAGAGTAGTTTAAAAGAAAATGAACTCCATCTTTAGTCTCTTCAAAGTTACATAGACTACATATTCTTTGCTTCCAAATATTTTTCTAAAGAATCCATTTTTAATTTCACTACACACCTCATACATGTTAGTTATCCACTTAGGAATCACCATTTTTTCTTATTAATTTTACTATACAACTCATAGATGTTAGTTTTTAACTTAGGATTCACTACTTTTTACTTAAATATTGCAACATTATTATGCTAGGAAAGATGATCCTATAATGGTAGTGTTATTATAATAACATAAATTCTGTTTGTCCTTGGTATTTTCATCACTTTAAATATTTCTAGATACTTTAATTTCAATTTTCAATTTTAGGTTTTGAAGATAAGGGAGGGCTATATAATCCTAGATGTCCCAAAATTTGAACTATTTATCAAATCATTTTACAACTAAAGTGTTAGGTCATAAGTCAAGATTACAAAAACAAGGCTAGGGTGAAGGAGTCCATACATGTCACATACACTTGTGTGAGAGACACTCTTGGATCATGAAAGACTATGATTCAAGGATATATTTGATAGGTGGAGAATTACTTCCATCTAGATATTAGGTCAAGGAGAAGAGAGAATAGAGGAAGGCACAAGTGGGTTTCAACAGAGCCAATCCACATGAAAGGGTTGAGCCATACAGATTTAATTGGATAGTCCTTGAGGTCGTGTACATGAGATTTAGTGGAGACAAGATCCTATACACAAGTTTCCTTAAGGAAAGACTCTTACACCTCGAAAAGTGTGCTAGATATGTGTAATAATCCAGATATAAAAAGTATGAAGAATAGAAATAAAATTCTAGAAATGGCAGATGAACAACAATATAACTAGAATAAAACTAGAATAATACTAAAATGGTAATAGAATAACACTTTGATTACTGAGAGAAATTTTCATGGGCCTTTTCGAGGGGGAAACTTCCAGTCGAGCAGAGCTCTATTACAATAATATCTAAGCTAGGGTTTTCAAATGCTCGACTCCTATTTATACTAAATATGTCTATCAATAGAACCATCTAGAGGAAGATCCTTCTAGAAGCGAATTTTTTTTAGGTCTTCATACATTCGACTTATTCTACTTTATTGCAAGGCCTTATTAATATTGACCTTTATTACATCATAATACATTATTCTACCTATGTGAGGGGTTAGGTCCCTAACATGTCCTCCCCCATAAAAACAACCTTGTCTTAAAGGCTTGAAATGTGGAAATTGTTGTAGAATGGTAGTTGGTTCCCAAGTCACATATGTTGGTGTTGTGTCTTTCCACTGGAATAACACTTCCTTGATGGTTCGTTGATGCAGGTGATGCTCACGATGGTCCAAAACTACTTGTGGTTGTAGCCAAATGGAGCCTTCTTTGTCCAGCTTGGGAATTTTTGTTTGAGTTTAGCACTTAGTACCAATCACCTTCTTTAAGCATGAAACATGAAAAATAGGATGTATCTTAGAATGACTGGGCAAAGCTAACTGATAGGCCACCTATCCCACATGCTTCAGAATGGTATAAAGACCACAAAATTTGGGCCCCATCTTCTAACAATGGTCGACCTTGAGGGAAGTTTTCTTGTAATGTTGCAATCGAAGAAACACCTGATCCCCTTCTGCAAAATGACATTCAAAATGACCTTGATCTGCTTGTTACTTCATGTGATTCTGGGCCATGACCAAATTCTCTTTGAGGGTACAGAGAATAGCCTCTTGAACTGTAAGAGTTTGGTCAACCGCTTGGACCTTCGAGACACCTAGTAAATATGAGAGAACTAACAATGGATGTTTTCCATATACTGCTTCAAAAGGAGTCATGCGGATAGATGTATGGTATGAAGTGTTGTACCACCATTCATCTAGGGGTAACCATTGAGCCCACTGATTTTTCTTTTCTGATGAAAAACACCTCAAATATGTTTCCAAACACTTTTTGACAACTTCAGTTTGACCATCCATCTGGGGATGATAAGTTGTGCTGAGATGCAATTGGGTGCCTTGTAGCTTGAATAGATCTTGACAAAAATTGTTGGTGAAAGTTGGATCATGATTAGAAACATTAGAATGAAGCATGCCATGAAGCTTGAAGACCTGATCCATGAAACATTGAGGCACTGTGGATGTTGTAAATCGGTGTTGAAGAGAACAGAAATGAGCATACTTGGAAAGGAGATCAACTACCACCATCGTGACTAATTTATTGCCCAATTTAGGTAAGCCTATAATAAAATCCATAGAGATATCCCTCCAAATAGTAGGTGGGATTGGAAGAGGTTGTAGTGTGACAAGAGATTTGACTATTTTGCCATTTTTGCGTTGACACACATCACATTTGGCCACAAAATTATGAATGTCTTGTTTCATACAATCGCAGAAAAAGGAACGTTTGACCCTGTCATAGATTTTGGTAAACCCGGAGTGCCCAGTTGTGGGTGTAGCATGAAGCTCAGAAAACACCGTGGATTTAAGTTTTGATTGTTTACTTAAATACAAACGGCCTTTGTATCGAAGCTCATCATGGATCCAAGACTACCCTGGGGAAACTGGAGAATTAGACTACAATTGTTGTATCAAATGCGAACGTTTGGGATCATGTATCCATTCCTAGCAAACGACTTGGAGCCAATCTCATACAATGAAGGAGAGAGAAAAAAGGGAGCCTTCATATTCATATTTTTGGGAAAGTGCATACGCAACCACATTGTCTTTTCCTTTCTTGTAAATGATCTCATAATCATATCCAAAGATCTTAGTCACCCATTTTTGTTTCTCTGGGGACGAAATGTGTTTTTCAAGAAAATACTTGAGGCTTTGATGTTGTTTCTTAATTTGGAATTGTTTCCCCAATAGATAAGGGTGCCACAAATTAGCGGCATGCACAATAGCTAACATTTCCTTTTCATATATTGATTCACCCAAATTGCCTTTAGACAATTGTTTGTTGGTAAATGCCAAAGGTATACCCTCTTGAATAAGGACAACATCAATACCTTTCCCTGAAGCATCAAATTCAAGGACAAATGTATTTGTGAAATCAGGAAGGGCCAAGACTGGAGTGGTACACATGGCCATATTCAGGGTTTGAAAATCCTGTGTAGCTGTTGGATTTCAAGTGAAATAATTTTTTTTAAGGAGTGCAGTGAGAGGTGCCATAATCTTTCCATAATTCTTAACAAACTTGTGATAATAACCTATTAAGAGGCCCATAAATCCTCGCAATATTTTGAGAGTCTTTGGGTGAGGCCAATCTTGCATAGCTTCAATCTTTTTAGGATCCACCCTGACGTTGTTCTTGCCAACAAGATAACCCAAGTACTTGACTTCTGAGGCACCAAAAGCACATTTAGATTGTTTCAACAAAAGTTGGTGCTAAGAGAGTAGATGGAGAATGCGGTCCACGTGAGAAAGATGGTCTGTCTAGGTTTTTCCATAGATGAGGATATCATCAAAGAAAGCGAAGACAAAATGATGGAGAAAAGGGCGAAATACATGATTCATGAGGATTTCGAATGTGGAGGGGGCATTACACAAGCCAAAGGGAATGAAAAAAAACTCATAGTGGTCCTCATGAATTCTAAAGGAAGTCTTAGGAATGTCTGCCTCTTTCATACATATCTGGTGGTATCCAAAATGAAGATCAAGTTTAGTAAAGAACTGGGCGCCACTCAATTCATCCAAGAGGTCATCAATGGAAATAATGGTAAATTTGTCTTTAATGGTGAGTTTGTTGAGGGTGCGGAAGTCAGGACACATGTGCCAAGAACCTTCTTTATTCAGAACCATGACCACATGAGAAGAGTAGGGGCTCATACTAGGGCGGATAACGCCTGCGTTAAGAAGTTATTGAACCGTTTTCTCAATTTCATTCTTTTGGGAAAAGGGGTGATGATAGGGACGTTTATTGAGAGGAATGCTTCATGGTATAAGGGAAATTGAATGATCACGAACACCATGGTAAGGCAGGAGTCCCTAGGAGTAGAAAATACCAACTAATGTTTAGAAAGGATGGACTGGAGGTATTGCAGCATAGAGGGTGTCTGAGTTTCTTGTATGGCATGGAGCTGGACAATAAATCTAGAATGACCATTTTTTAGTAGCTTTTCCATGCAATGAGAGCTAATGATCTTAGTTGAACCGATGGTGATGCCTTGGAACTTGTATTTCTGGACCTCCTGGTTGAATTGCATGGTTAATTCCTTGAAATCCATGAGAATGGGGCCCAAAGTCCTTAGCCAGTATGCACCTAAAATAATTTCACAACCACCCATGTCTATAGCAAACATATGATATTTCAGGTGGTAGTCACCAATTTGGAGACGTACATTTTCACAATTCCCTCCACATTTCATGGATCCGCCATTGTCAATCATGATTTGGAAATTGTTGACTGCATGGATATAACAATGATTTTCTTGGGCAATGATACGATAAATAAAATTATGGGTTCTTCCACTATCAACAAGAATTATGACCTTCCTATGCTTGATGTAACCAATTAGCTTGAGGATTTTTAGTTCCCTAGTTCCTACAATAAATACTATGCAAATATTTTTGGTGAAAGGACAAACTAATATGAAGTCAACGAATTATCGATCGCTATAGTCCATCTATGCCTTCGACGGGGACTAATAATAAATTCAAATATGTTGAACAAATGGTCTTAGTTATTAATGGTCCTTTCTCATCAAAATAGAATGATGTATTTTAACATCCTCTAGCCAAACTTGTTTATATCATGTGAACAACAAGAGAGTGAATAATAAAAATTAGGAAGGAAAATTTTTTAAATTATCTATTTGGACATTTGTTTTGATCTAAGTTTGTTTTCACAACAAAGTCTCTAAGATTATATTAGTTTCCTTGATTTATGATATTTTGAATCAAATCATCATTTTGTATATCACTAGATGAACATTGAATATGGTTGTTTGAAGAGTAGCTTAAAAGGCAATGAACTCCATATTTAGTCTCTTGTAAGTTACATAGACTACATATTCTTTGCTTCCAAATATTTTTCTAAAGAATCCATTTTTAATTTCACCGCACACCTCATACATGTTATCTATCCACTTACGAACCACCATTTATTATTATTAATTTTACTATAGAACTCATAAATGTTAGTTTTTAACTTAGGTTTCACCATTTTTTACTTAAATCTTGCAACATTATTATGCTAGGAAAGATGATCCTATAATGGTAGTGTTATTATAATAACTTAAATTTATTGGTATTTTCATCACTTTAAATATTTCTAGACACTTTATTTTCAATTTTCAGTTTTAGTTTTTCAACATAAGAGAGGGTTATATAATCCTAGATGTCCCAAAATTTGAACTATTTATCAAATCATTTTACAACTAAAGGGTTAGGTCATAAGTCAAGATTATAAAAACAAGGCTAGGGTGAAGGAGTCCATACATCTCACATACACTTGTGTGAGAGACACTCTTGTATCATGAAGGACTATGATTCAAGGATATATTTGATATGTGGAGAATTACTTCCATCTAGAGATTAGGTCAAGGAGAAGAGAGAATAGAGGAAGCCACAAGTGGGTTTCAATAGAGCCAATCCACATGAAAGGGTTGTGCCATACATATTTAATTGGATACTCCTTGAGGTCCTGTACATGAGATTTAGTGGAGACAAGATCGTATACACAGGTTTCCTTAAGGAAAGATTCATACACCTCAAAAAGTGTGCTAGATATGTGTAATAATCTAGATATAAAAAGTATGCAGAGTAGAAATAAAATGCTAGAAATGACAGATGAACAATAATATAAGTAGAATAACACCACAATAATACTAAAATGATAACAAAATAACACTAGAAATAGCACTTTGATTACTAAGAGCAATGTTCACGAGCCTCTTCGAGGGGGAAACTTCCAGTCGAGCAGAGCTCTATTACAATAATATATAAGATAGTGTTCTCATACCCTCGACTCCTATTTATAATAAATATTTATATCAATAGAACCATCTAGAGGAAGATCCTTCTAGAAGAAAAAGCTTCTATTAGGTCTTCATACATTCTACTTATTCTACTTTATTACAAGGCCTTATTAATATTGACCTGTATTACATCATAATACATTTTTCTAACTATGTGAGGGGTTACGTCCGTAACATGTCCTCCCCCTTAAAAATAGCGTTGTTCTCAAGGCTTGAGATGTGGAAATTGTTGTAGAATGGTAGCTAGTTCCCTAGTGGCATCTGCTGGAGTTGTGTCTTTCCACTAGACTTCAACTTCCTTGATGGTTCGTTGATGCAGGCGACGCTCACGCTGATCCAAAAATTCTTGTGGTTTTAGCCAAATGGAGCCTTCTTCTTCCATCTTGGGAATTTTTGTTTAAGTTTCGCACTTTGTTCAAATCACCTTCTTTAAGTATGAAACATGAAAAACAGGATGTATCTGTGAATAACTAGGCAAAGATAACTAATAGGCCACCTGTCCCACACACTTGAGAACGGTATAAGGACGATAAAATTTGGGCACCATCTTCTAACAATGGTCAACCTTGAGAGAAGTTTTCATGTAATGTTATAGTCGAAAAAACACCTTATCCCGTTCTACGAAATGACGTTCAGAGCGACCTTGATCTTCTTCTTGCTTCATGCGATTCTAGGCCATGACCAAATTATCTTTGAGGGTACAGAGAATAGCCTCTCGAACTATAAGAGTTTGGTCAACCGCCTGGACCTTCGAGACACCTGGTAAATATGAGAGAAGTGACGGTGGATTTTGTCCATATATTTCTTGAAAAGAAGTCGTGTGGGTAGTTGTATAGTATGAAGTATTGTACCACCATTCATATAAGGGTAACCATTAAGCCCACTGATTTTTATTTTCTGATGAAAAACACCTCAAATATGTTTCCAAACACTTGTTGACAACTTCATTTTGACCATCTGTTTGGGGATGACAAGTTGTGATGAGATGCAATTGGGTGCCTTCTAGATTGAATAGTTCTTGCCAAAAATTGTTGGTGAATGTTGGGTCGTGATAAAAAACAATAGAATGCAACATGCCATGAAGTGTGAAGACTCGATCCATGAAAAGTTGAGCCATTGTGGATGTTGTAAATGGGTGTTGAAGAGAACAGAATTGAGCATACTTGGAAAGGAGATCAGCTACCACCATGATGACTGATTTATTGCTGGATTTAGGTAAGCCTATAATAAAATCCATAGAGATATCCCTCCAAATAGCAAGAGGGATCGGAAGAGGTTGTAGTGTGATAGGAGATTTGACTGTTTCACCCTTGTTGCATTGACACACATCACATTCAGTCACAAAATTACAAATGTTTTGTTTCATACCATCCCAAAAAAAAGAACATTTGACCCTGTCATATGTTTTGGTAAACCTGGAGTGCCTAGTTGTGGGTGTAGCATGAATCTCAGAAAGCACCGTGTATTTAAGTTTTGACTATTTACTTATATACAAACAACCTTGTTGGACAACTGAGAGGGGGGTGAATCAATTTTCCCCATGCTTAAACAATTATGCTTCTTTTAAAATATTTACAAGGCACTTAATGATGATCACAATAATGCAGGGAAATGAACAATGGCACATTCAGCATCAGTCACATATATGAGAAAAACAAAGATGGATATTTCCCAAGGAAACCCATACAGAGTAAAAACCTCTTCTTCTTTATATGATAAGTATTATTTACACTCTTTACATTATCATACATTTGAGCACCAACTCATTGTGAGGCTACAACCTTTGTTTTGCAAGCTACAACTTACTGAGAGCACCAACTCTCTGTTTTTCTCTAGCACCCACTAGAAGGAAGCACCAACTCCCTGGTTTCTCTAGCACCAACTAGAAGGAAGCACCAACTCCTTATGTTCAAGCCCCCACTTGAACCTCTGAGGAAACCAGTCCTCCCTAGCACCTCCCAACCTCCCTGGATTATCAATATGAAATACTGAAACCTATTACAGTGACATAGTGTTCAATAACAACTTACCAGTCTCATCACTGTTCTGCAAGATTTTGCTACTCATACTTCCTCGTTGTCTTCCAACATGGATCCACTGCCCATTATGTTCTTCTGCTTTTATGCTATGTGACCCATGTCCATTCATTGCATAGTTCTTCTTCTATTCTTTTCAGTTGCTGCACTCTGATCCTTCTTCATGCATGAATCACCTTCAACAACATCCACAGAAATTCCAGCAACAACAACAACCTCATCTCTTCTCTGTACTGTGTATTTATAGCTTTTGTGCACCTTGTGCATGCAATGTGCATAATACCTCTACTTATTCACACCACGTCTATATCCTCCACAACTTGATTGCTCTGTCTGATCATCATCCTGACTCTTCAGCTTCTATGGCCATTTTTCCACTCGTTCAACATCACTGTATGTTATGTTGAGATTCCTCAGCCTCTCTGGCAGTTGAGATTCTTCGTCTTCTTTGTGATAGTCGAGCTCACCTTCTATGTTCTAGCTACCAGCTTCAATGCTCATTCAGCTGTCAATCGCCTCCGCGAGCATCTTCATCCCTCTTGAAGATTCCCAAAGACTCTTCATCTCCTCTGTCAATCAGCCCGAAGTGTCTTCGAGTCCTCTGGCAGAAACCATCAGTGGTTTCTGGCAGTTACACTATGACATGCAACAATAGCCCTCCGATTATGCTTAGATTCACCTGCATCATTGGATTAACTTTGATGGGTTCTTATTTTATTTACCCATTTCGCACTTTCGCAATTTGGAGATTCTGCAATGAGACATCTTGAGCCTCCATGTCACGAGTTCTGAAACTCTAAAATGGAACTTTTTTGCGCTATATCCTTCCTTTATATGACCATGTCTATGACCAAGTGCTTATGCATAAAGTGCTTTCGTGATTTCGCATTTGGTGAATCTGGAGATGAGGCATCTCGAATCTCCAAGTCGCGATCCCTGAAATTCCGAAAAGAATCTTGTCTGCACCTACTCTTCTCTTTAGCTCTTCAATGGTGTGACCATTGGCTGAGACCACACGCTTATGCATAAAGCACTTTTCGTGAATTCACATTTCGTGAGTCTGGCGATGAGGCATCTCGACTCTCCAAGTCGCGATCCCCGAAACCCTAAGATGGAGCTGAGATCAACGGTCCACAATCTCAATGAATCTATGGTCCATATCTCATCATGAATTCACATCTCGCGATTCCTTCGATGGAGGTTCTTGTCACTCCATGTTCCAATAGGTGAAACTATGAAATGAAGCTTAGATCAATGGTCTCGACCACACATTGATCTGATGGCTGGGATTAAATTGCGATTTCGCATGTCACGATTTCGATGGTTTTGTTTCTTACCTCTCCAAGTCGTGATAGGAGAAGCTCCGAGTTGGAGCTCAGATCAATGGTCCAGAACACACCTTGATTTGACGGCTGGGATTAAATCGTGATTTCGATGGTTTTGTTTCTTACCTCTCCAAGTCGCGATAGGCGAAGCTCCGAGTTAGAGCTCAGATCAATGGTCCAGAACACACCTTGATTTGACGGCTGGGATTAAATCGCAATTTCGCATATCACAATTTCGATGGTTATATTTCTTACCTCTTCAAGTCATGATAGGTGAAGCTCCGAGATGGAGCTCAGATCAACAGTCCAGAAAAAACCTCGAACTGATGACTAAGATAGTTTCGTGATTTCGCATATCGTGAATTCAAGAGGTTAGGGAACTCCATTCCTTTGACTTTCCAATCAATGACATGATGATCTTCCACGAATGTCTCCAATGGATGGCCAGGATTCCTCTTGATCAATGGTCCATGACTGTCCCCGATGGATGTCTAGGATTCCTTCACAGTTTTGGGGAGTTGGATGACTCTTGGACTTATCCACCTTGCAGCTTCACCATATCTAATGGCTATTGAGCCTTTGTAGATATCCCAGATCCTACAGCCCATATCTTCTTGCGATTTCGTCCACCTTGTGATTTCGTCACTTCGCAATTTTGTTGTTCTTGCCATCGTTGTGATTTTCCATCGCTGATATTTTCCATCAGTGACAAGCTTACTCCTAACTATAAACCTTCCAACAATATCCCCCTTTGGAATTGATGGCAACCCTGAACGGTTGCGATAATCGGTTTGGACCTCCAACTGTAGCATCTGATCCGTACAACTCCTTTTCTCCCCCTTTGACATCAATTTCAAAGAAAGAACGCTCCCCCTGAGTTGTTGCATTAATTTTAGGAGGTATCAGATATGCAACCAATACAGGACTCCCCCTAACAGGATGGACTCTCTTAGATGTGAGACGCGATGACACCCATCTTCTGTCTAAGATATTCAAATGGTGTCTTGGCTAGGGGTTTAGTAAAGATGTCTGTAATTTGTTCTATAGTAGGAATGTAATGGACCTGAATAATCTGATTGGTGACCTACTCTCTCATAAAATGATATTTTATGGGAATATGCTTGGTATTGGAGTGGAAGATAGGATTTTTAGACACACTGATGGCACTAGTGTTATCACAATGAATTGGGATCGGTGCAGTGTATTTTACCTCCAAATCTCCAAGTGTCTGAATCATCCATAATACCTGAGTGCAACAGGTAGCAACAAAAATGTACTCTGCCTCTATGGTTGATAAATAAATGGAACCTTGCTTTTTACTAAGCCGAGCTACTAAGGAGTCACCCAGGAAGAATGCTCCTCCACTGGTGCTTTTTCTCTCATCAACACAGCTTGCCCAATCTGCATTTGAATAAGAAGTCATTTGAATATTTTGATTTCTGGGATACCACGGACCATAAGTCATTGTTTCTTTCAAATACCTAAATATCCTTTTGACAGCTTGCAAAAGACTCTGTTTAGGTGCAGCTTGATATCTTCCTACCATTCCTACAACATGCATTATGTCTGGGTGAGATGTTGTGATGTACAACAGGCTTCCTATCATTGATCGATATGAGCTTTGATCAACATCAGGTGAATCATCATCCTTGCTTAATTTACATCCAGTTACCATAGGTGTACCCACAGGTTTAGAATCTTCCA